>WTSP01016364.1:29442-44047 GCA_025331215.1 Actenoides lindsayi | reverse complement strand
CTTGGGGGGTGGGTGGGTTCCCCCCCTGAAAACTCAGGGGTCTGTGGTTGGTGCCTGGGGAAAGGCACCTGCCCTACGGACAGGGGTGGGAGTGATGCTTTAGAGGGCGAAGGCTGTGCCTGTGTGGGTCAGGAGAATGCTTAACCTGCTGTGTGCACCTTCCCATCGGCCTTTAATGGTGGAAAAAAAACCCATAACTGGACTGTAAAACAAGCAAAAAGTTCAGCTGTGCGATTTGAGCATGTTGGAGCTATTGAGCTGCAGCCTGCTGTGCCAGCATCCAGGATGGAAGCTACAGGACAGTGAGGCTCATAGGACCAGCTTCTGGGCACCTGTGTGTAGGACTTGCTGCTGCAGTGGCTGCTGGTGACTGCTTAATGTTGCTTATTGTGGCTCTGCCTTTCACAGACTCTGGTCTGCTTTTTAGGGTTGTATCCTGTGCAGCTGCTCTTCAGTCGTGGGGTTGAATTTCCTCTGCAATTCCCCACAAAAGACATACCTGAGCGTGATGAGGAGTTCACGACCTCTCTGCTGGCTCTTCTAGAATAGATTTGTCACTATAAGGCATCAGGATGCTCTAAAACTGTGAGGAAAGGGGTTCCTCGGGGGGCTGCTGGCATCTCCTCTGCCCTTGCGTGTGCAGGGGGGCACGTGGCACAGCCAGTCCCTCACCACTTCAGTCTCCAGTGGAGAAGGGACAGGGCTTTGCAGCCAGGCTGGTTTGGGTATTGTTCTCCAGGCTGCTCTGGGTAAAATGACTATTGCTTGGCATGTCCAGCTTCGCTTAACGGTGTGAACAGTTTGCTCGGCAGGGACAGTGCCAGCTGGACACAGGGTTACAAATGTGGGCACAAGGAAGAGGCATTCACATAGTCCAAGAACAAAACCCTGACTCTTAAAGGCCTGAGATATATGTTGGAATCATGAACCATGAACACAGTCTTATGTTGAAGATACGAATTGGCTGTGGAAATCTTTGGTGTTACCATCTGCTGGTGACTTTTCCGAGGTGGATTTGCCAATGTCATTGACTTTATCAGTACTTTTTTTGAACAGTCTCACGTTTTCTCTGGAAATACTTATCTAGCATCACTTACCTTGTGACCTAATGGCACGGTTTACTTTGGCACACCGTTATTTCTACTGTTACCGTGTGCCTGCAGCCCTGCAGCATGGCCTGCACTGCACAGGGGCCAGCCAGGGAGAGCAGCAGCAGCTGCCTTAAGGAGCTTAAAGCAGCAAATGAAGTTTCCAACTGAGCTTTCAAACGTTATCCCTGCTACATGTCAGTAGCAGAGATGGATTACGCTGTCCTGGGTTGGCTGTTACACCCATTCAACCACAGGCATCACCTTAGTCCCGAAAGTTTCCGGCGGCTCTCCTTCAAAGGTCTCAGCTAACTGTGATTTCCCCCCGCTAGCTAAAAAGCTGCTTATCGAGCCAAAATGTGGGGCATCCTTAGTTCACGTAGACGGGCGAAGGCAGCGGGCGCTCGGTCTCGTGCTGGCTGTGCTGTGACTCTCGAATGCTGGTGGTGGAGGCCGGGTGCTCACACGCAGGCAAGGGAGCTGCAGCTGCTGGTCATGGCTTGACAGCAGCAGAGCTGAGTGAGGATTATTTATTTCCACGTAGCAGAGCCGTAATGAAAAACTTCTCTCCTCAGCCAGGCGTGCTGCTCACCTGGCTCCTTCTGCACTGATGGATGGGAAAGCGAATGAGGTTTTACTTGCCTGGGGGGGGGGAAATCTGCAAAGAAAGCTATCCTGAGCTCACCTCATTGGAAGGGCTGTCAGGGACTTTAAAAGCCATTTTTTGGGGTAGGGCAGTAGTGAAGCAATTATCTGAGCGCATGCATACAGTAAAATGGGTATGTTTTCTAAATGGTCTCTTTTAAAGCAAAACTGAGTGGTAAGTAGGAATGCTTCCCTGCAGGCTGGCAGAAGGACACAGTTGGTATCACACGTTTTAGCAGCTGGCATGTTAATGAGGCCATTTTTATTGAAATGAGCTAAATACTATTAACATTTGTGGACTCCCAACTGATTTCTGAAGCATTTATTGAACTTCAGAAAGTGCTTCAAGAATCAATTAAAAATAATTTTTTAGATTTGACAGAAAGAAGACCAAAGAAAATTGCACCGTCACATTTGTTTGTCTGAACAGATCTTACCTTGGTGTCATTGACTTTAAACAGTCTCCTCTCTTCTTTTTTTCCTTTCTGTTCTCTAAATAACTGAATATCACTTTTGAGAAAGGGATAAGGTAGATTATTTTGTTGGTGCAGGTTCTCTCCTGCATGGGAAGATGGTCAATGTGCGGTTGAAAATGAATCTGGCTCCTTTATATGGTGATTGTGCCTGGCCACTTTTACCAGTCAACCTAAAATGTATTTAAATTATTAATTAAAACATTAAAAAGTTGTAGCAAGGACTAAAGCAAGGAAGAGCTGTCTAGCTTGGCATTGCGGGAAGGGTGGATGGCAAAATGGTGCTTCCCATTTCTCCTCTCCCCGGGCAAGTCTGGGGGAAGCTCTTGAGCTTTGACGTGTTTTGGGAAGCCTGAGCAGCCAGGTCTGGGAGCAGCAGTGAGGGGGCTGCTTGCCACACCAGTAGGGCATCTGGTGGCCCAGCATGCCCACCCCTGCCGTGTCACGGCCAGCTCCTCGGCTGCTTCCCTCGGCTACGTGAGAGATGCAGCCAGCCCGATATTTAAAGCATTGTGAGGAGCTCTAGTACCCTCAATTATTCAGTGCTAAGGTGAGGGGCTTGTTGGTGAAAACGAATGTTTAAAGGAAAAATGAAGCCACGTTCTTGAAAGCGCCGCTAATCTAAGCAGCACGTCAGCCTGCAGATGCCAGTGGAGTCATTATCCTGAGCTGAAACAACAACCTACGTGCTTTTATTTCCCTCGTTTTGTATTGTTTTGGTCACAGCAGGTATTCGTCGCTTACAAATACGCGTAACGTTGATCAAAGCCGGGCAGAGGTTGCCCCAAGCCTTGACAGTGCAGTAGAGTGGCAGGAGCTGGGCACACTATGGTGGCTGAGGGCACCTTCTGAGCCATGGGCCAACCACGTCCCGTGCAGCCGCTGCGGGTGGAGGCGGAGGCAGAAGAAGGGATGACTGACCAGTTTGTTGAAATAAGTGTTACTAAGCATGGCCAGCCCATCCTCTGGCCTCCCCCAGGGGCTGCAGGGGTGTAGCTGCTCACTGTCTGATGGGCTTTATGGCCAGAGCAGAAAACCTGCTCGCCAGCAAGGCTCCCAGGTGAGCAAGTTTGTGCATTGAACGCTGTTGGAGGGACTGGCACGGAAAACCGGAGTGGGAATTTCAGGCCATACCCCAAGTCCACTTTGCTTATTTACTGACGAATCCAGCCTGCGCCAGGGAAATGCTGTCGGCTGCCTTTAGCAGCTCCGGAGAGGAAGGCAGAGCGTTAGGAGTGTGATCGATGGTTACGGACCAAAAATAGGGGCTGTTAGGGCTGCGTGCAGCCTGCGAGACCGCAGCGTGCCACGGGCGTGCAACTGCGCAGCAGCTGAAATGAGCAGCGTTTCTGTTTCTGTACACGCTCCAAACAGTTGTGTCATTGCCTCTCGTTTTATCTCCTACCTAACCTGACAATTACTGGCCACTAGGTTGATGATTTTTTTTTTCCTTCGTTGGTTTCTTTTGAAAGGAAAACAAAAAAAAACCGACAAAAGAAACCCTCAAAACAAGCAAAAAAAACCCCTCGATGAAAGCACAGCATGTGCAAAAATAAACCAGTAGGCAAAAAAAAAAGAAAAAGACTACTTATTGTATAAATATGCCTAGAAATGGTTGGGCTTTTTTTTTCCACATTTGACTTGAATTCTTTCCCAAATTTTAAAAATAGCCTGGTCGGAAGGAAAGAGAAAGAAACCAAAAGAAAGAGCCTGTGGCTCTGGTGCCTTTAATAGCAAACCTGTGCTTCTCCAAGCCCCCGGGCAGTTGCCCAGCCAGCACTTAGCTGGTGGGAGCCTGACATGCAAGAAGAGGAGGCCAGAGCTTGCCGGGAGGTGAAGGAAGGAAGTTCTCCCACCCCTAAACACTGGAGAGGAGAGGTGTGAGTGTGGCAGGCTGGGATGATGTGGAGCAGAGGAGGCGAGCGGCTGCAGCGTGGGCTGGGGCAGTGGCTCGTGTCCCCCACGTGCTTCCTTCACCCTTCCTGGCCATTGGGGGTAACAGCGTGACACTAGAACCAGCTTGGTGCACTCAGCATGGAGGTTTTGGGGGGGTAGATCATGACTAACAAAGCCAGCCAACTACAGCTGATGCGCAAGGAATTACTCAGTTGACGTTCCCTCGCTCTTCTGAGCCCAGTTTTGTCGTGCGCAAGAGAAACGCGGGTGATGCGGTTGCCAGAGTTAATTGCTCAACATTGATCTTTGTTATTTAGCCCTGTGGCGAAATCTGGTTTACCTGCTGCTTGTCTCGGAGGCTGCACAGTCGCTTCAAGCTTCACCTAGGGAGGACTTTTTTCCCCTTCTGAAATCCGCAGCCTGTTTCTCGGTGTGCGAGGCGGACCCCTCGATGGCACGCGTGCCGACTTGTCCTCTATTGGGCACAAACGCACCTGTGAGCACCCAAGGTGCACTTCAGTTTCTCCCTCTGTTACCCCTTCTTGGGAATGGTCTCTATCTGTATTTTGCATTTATTGAGAGTCCAGGGCCAGCGACCTGGCTGGCAGAATCTGAGCTCGTTTCGTTCACGCCGCTGTCGTTCTGCCGACGGAGCGCAGCTCCGCGTCTTGACCGCTCCCTTTGAAGATTCAAAATACCCTTGAAGTACTTCACGTGTGCTTTCTGGACAACCACAAACCCTCTTCCCGCTCCTTGTTGCTGGGGGTTCACTTTGGTCACTCAGTGTGCAGGACAGGGGTAGGGTGGGGGCAAGGATGCTAAATGAGGGGGGGGTCACAAGAGCAGTTCCGCGGCAGGAATCGACCCAAGATGTGCTCGTGGCTGTGCTGCAGTTTCGACACACGAGCTGCTGAACGTGTTGAAATAAAAAGCCCAGCTGAGGCGTTTGGTGATAAAAGCAATGTTCAAAAGCCCACGAGATGGAGAAAGGGTGTTTTAACAGAATGAGTCAAACAAAAGTGTTTTCGTCTGAGCTCTGCTCTTTAATGTCTTCGTGTGGTCAAAGCAAAGAAAATGTTGGGTGTTTTTAAGTAATAAGTAATTTTTAGTGCAAACAAGGCATAAGGGCTGACATGGGACTAGACCTCATGCCTCCTGAGTAGCAGTGGGTTGCCCCTAGATGTGTAAAAGCAGGGAAACTGGGACTCTTTGAGGAGCCAGTAATGGTCTGTTCGTGGTAAAGCTGGACACAAAATCGGCACTCGGACACAAAACCAGTGCAATTAGTGAAAACATCTCTTCTTGTGAGCTCTGCCTTCTTTCAAAGCCCCTCTCTCGGAATGAAGAATACGAGGGGCCTTTTCTGAACCACCTGCCTCTTATTTCACTTCTGTCTGAACACCCTGAAATCACATGCTAGTGCCTTCTCCAGAAAAAACGCTGCTTTAAACAGAAATCTCTCTGCCTGTAGAAGTATAAAAAATGCATGACTCTGTAAACACGAACAAAAAGAGCTGCATTTATCCTTCCTGTAACTTCGATAAAGCTGATGCTACGGTCTGTGTCTGTACCAATGGGATCAGCCTGAATGGCAAGGGAGATGACTTTATACTAGCTAATTGCAAATGTTTGCAGACACTCCGCTTCGCTACCAGGAACGCGTTGCTGTTGTGCAAATTTTAAGTACCGTGTATCCCATAAACCCAGAAACTGGAAGCTCTGTTTTGTTCTATGTCTGCATATCAAGTATTTATTATAAACACCGGGCTTTGTGAGGCATTGGGAAGCTGCTATCCCAGTTCAAGAGCTCGCTTGCAGCCCAGCAGTCTCTAGGAAAATAGAGAGTTTCAACCTCGATTTTGCAGTGGGGTGGTTTGAATGGTTAGTTTTGGTGAATTTTTGCTGTTCTGGATTTTAAGAGAAGTTATTGTGCTGCTGCTGCTGCTGCTGCTTCAGTGAGTGGTGCTGCTATTTTTTACTTCTCTGTGAATGACAAGACCATAAAGCAAGCTGGCATCAAGGATTGTGCTTTATAAGAAAGGAAAGAGAAAATGGCTACATATGGCAATATGGACAGTTTCCAACTTAATGGAAATAAAGAGTCTGATTTTTTGCAGCATATACAGAGAACTGAACTGTATTTTTATGCAAATGCTATAGAAAATGCAGCTCAGCAAAGGCTGTTTTCATAATGGTGGCTTGAAAGCATTTTGAGCACCTAAGGACTTACATTTTCCATGAGAATTTGGTGAGAAGGAATAAAAAGGGGTAATAGAGCATCTAAAAACATTACACCTACCACGGGTTGTTTTATTTTTCTTTTTTAAATCCAAGTTTCATCTCGAGAATCAGCTAAGAGAAGGAAATACTGTCAGGCCTTTTAACAAGCCTAAGTAGTGATTATTCCTTGTTTTTGTTTTTGTTTTTTTTTTTAAATGCAGGTCAAGAGCAATTTGTTTGTGGACTAAACCACCAGAAAAACAGTGCACATCTCCCAGCATGATCCAGCCCTGAGAGCAGCTGCTGGAGGTACTTTAGGTGCAATATGGCTTTGAAAGCATAAAGCTTTATATATCAGAGGAGAAAGCAGCACGGTGCCGGTGCACAGGGCTAATTCATCTCTGCTACTGAGCTGACCCAGCCTCACCCAGGTACCTCTGTGTCAAATGATGCTGTGCCACATCGGCTGAAAAACTCACTGCATGTGGTGAATAAGCTGGTACCACTGTCTGAGGGAGCCCCCCATAGTCTAGAAGAACCTTTGGCATAGGGTAGTTGAGATGCATCTTTGGGTATGGATGAGCATGTCTCGGAATGAGGATGCTCCTTAGAGAATCATAGAATCGTAGAATTGTTAGAGTTGGAAGGGACCGTGAAGATCACCCAGTTCCAACCCCCCTGCCATGGGCAGGGACACCTCCCACTAGAGCAGGGTGCTCAGAGCCCCATCCAGCCTGGTTTTAAAAACTTCCAAAGATGGGGCTTCCACCACCTCTCTGGGCAACCTGTGCCAGTGTCTCACCACCCTCATGGGGAAGAAATTCTCCCTAACTGTGTCTGCATGTTTGGAGCAGGAGTTATGAGAAGGGCAGAGGAGAAATCCTTCAGTCCCCTGTAAGCTTTTCCCTATGCATGCCTGGTGAAATGCATCAATTTGCCCACTCAAATACTAAAGCTGTATTAAACTAGCATTAAGACCAAGATGAAACTAAGTCCTCCATGCCTGCACCGTATTTTACAGGCATGTCACAGAACACTGTCACTTACCGTATTTGCTCATGTAATAGCCAGATTTCCCCAGATTAGGGGGATAACATACATATTTGTAGCTATTTAGAGACCGTTGCGTGCCAGCAGCAAAGCCTATAAAGCAGCAATATAAACCAGGAGTTCCACAAGACTTAAGTGTTCTGCACCACACTGCTGGGTGGCATCTTCCTAGGTCTTTCAAGTTTAGTACATGAAAAATTACATGAGAAGTCAGGGTACTGAGTCAGAAGACAAAGCCCTATATCAGATGACACAAGTAAGTGACCTCTGCTACCTGCCACAGGGCTGTTCACCTGCATGAAATGTGCAGGTAGGGGGGAGAGATAAGAGTGAAGAGGAAGTTAATTACATTCCATCTGCTAAAACCTCATTATCTTGTACCTTTTAATCAATGTGGTCAACGCAGACTTCCACAACACTTCCCTGAACTGCTCCCTTAGTGGCCTCGTGCCCTTTCCCCGCCTTCCAGTAAGGATTAAACCAAGAGTGATTCACCAGCTGGATTCCTCTGCCCTTCTCCTGTCTCCGACAGAGCTAGTCAAGGCGTCACAGAGTTATATAATGCTGACAGAAACATGACTACCTGAAAAACAGGTTTGAATAAAGAATGTAAAACGTTTAAGTATTATTACACACAAGCACAAAACAGTGCATCCTTCACAGGCTGTGGCAGCCTCTCATCACCTCCAGGAGATGCTGCTTCCACCAACCACATTACAGCAGTCCAACCGGGGGAAACTAAGTAACCACAAAAGTACTTTGGACCAATCTGCTTTACTGGCAAGAGGTGCCAGCAAACTTTGATCCACACCCAGCAGTTTGGTCCCTTGCCTGCACGGCAGAACCCTCACGAGTATTTCAGCATCAGTGAGGAGGCATCTCGCAGACACTAACTGGGAAGGGTTTTATCAAGACGAAAGACTCGGCGAAGCAGCCACATACAAATGAGATCGAGGGCATACCAAGCCAAGTCGAACTAAAGACCACTGTTCACTGCACCCAGACTGCCTGCTGCAAAGCTAAAAGACTTTTCAAATGACTGAGAAGCACATTAGCCTGAATACACCAGTGCAGACAAGGCCCTAGTTTAGAGAGATGTCTGATCCATCACCTGACTCAAGCTATGAAAATGGAAACGTTCCCGCAGACTTTTTTTTCCTGTCAAGGGAATACCATGTATCGGGTCACGAGTCTCCAGATGCCGAAAGGCACGGAGGCAGATGTGTAGAAAACCCCTAAGGGCTGAACATCTTTATAAAGACATTTTCTCCTTTTCTAGTGCTATCTCCTGTCTGCATGACTCATAACCTTTTAAAATCCACTGTTATAACACTTTCTCCCCTGCACCATGCAGCGAGTTTGATGGTTTTGCTTCTTCTAACAGCAACTGCATCTCATGAAGACCATTTTCAGAGCCCACTGTAAATCCAGACTTTAGTATTTAGAGCCCAGCCCCTGCTCTGTCGCTTGAAGACACTTACCAAAGCACATTCCTTACAAGTAAGGCGAACAAACAGAAAGGTATTTGGATTACTAACGGGTTTCCTTCTTGTTTTAAAATGGGGAAGAGAACAGGAGGTGTGTGCCCCTGCACTGTTTCCTCTGACAAAAAGATGAGCTCTGATTATATGTGAAGTTGCTGCACAGAAAAGACACAGCATGACCCATTATTCAAGATTATAGTTTAAAAAAAAAAGCAAACAAAAAAGTAACAACAAAACAAACAAAACAAAAAACCCAACACATCAACTACAATGTCTTCTCAGGGGACAGCTCTAAGATCAGGGATGTGTTCATAGAGAACATTTCAAGAGTAAAAGCATCCTAGAAGAAGCAAATAGGTGGGGGTTTGTGGACTGCGAGAACATGAAGTTACCTACTTTAATTCAAACACTACTACTCTGGAGACAGGAATTCAACACCAGCAGAGACAGGCCAGGCACAGAGGAAACCAAACATAAAAGAATTACCTTCTTCCTGACAGAAGTAGATGGCACAGTCAGTCGGTAAGCCCAGGGATAATCCTGCACTGAAAGTCCCAAGTGCTACAACAAAAGGCAGTAGTTAAATGGGAAAGTCTCTGGTAACATCTTCCATGTTTTCTGACCCAGCTGAGTATTCCCTAGCCAACTTCATCTCATCTAGCTTCAGTTTTTGAGATTTATCAGAATGTAACTTTCATATTGAAATGAAACAAAACAAATTGCATTTGTGGTGGTGGTAACACTCACTCAAAGTATTTATATTGCAGGTTTACCAAAACTGTCTCACCTGAGTAACGTCCTTTGCATCCTACATTCAAACTACCCACACTAGAGACTGTAGAGTGAAACAACAGAAAAAAGGGACAGTATTTTATGCTTTCTACTCTTTAACCTGACTGAATAAGAATTTAATCCCAAAAGGTACTGACCATTTTCCTAATATCCCATTTCAACACATGTTGTATGAAGCTCCTCCCATTCCCAACATTAGGATGGTAACATTGTAAGCTCTTACATTATTCTTTCATACAGCTCTCCCGTGTCACATGAACACTTCCTGTATCTACCAAGTCTTAACACCCATAATATGCAGCCCATGAGGTTTCTTTCATTAATTTCAACAGCATTGATTTTATTGCAATTCCACCAAGAGAACACAGCCAGTGTATCCGAAAAGCTGGGTGTAGAGGGTGGCTCAGCCCCC
Organism: Actenoides lindsayi; assembly: GCA_025331215.1. Taxonomy (NCBI): domain Eukaryota; kingdom Metazoa; phylum Chordata; class Aves; order Coraciiformes; family Alcedinidae; genus Actenoides; species Actenoides lindsayi. Next base: position 33,987 of record WTSP01016364.1, on the reverse strand, counting down.
TCTGAACCACGGTGCCTGCACAGCTCCACAACCCAAAATAGTTCAATTCATCATCTTCTAACTGAGCTGATTTTCTGCAGAAACAACCTTTCCAATAAAGCACCAGAGCTTCCTCCTCCATTTCAAACACTGAATAGATGCCTGAGAGCCAGAGCAGCTTTGAATAAGGATGAGTTTGAAATGACTAATTGTTTCCTCTATTATTATAGACAGTTCATGTTGCCTCTTAGAGATCTTGTTTGTTTTACCATGTGAGCTTGTTCCTTCTGCTGCAGCACCACAGCTTTTGGTGTAAAGCTCTCTTTCTAAAAGCTATAAAGCTTATAAAAAAACCCAACAAAACAAACAGCAGCAAACGAAACCAAAACAAAAGCTCTCACTTGTCTGAGGGAGTCGCATTTGCTTATCGGCTGAACTGGATTCCCCGCTGCTTACGACAAGCCCGAAGACAAGATACCAGTAAAGAAACAGGCCTACCAGATTTTCATATTGCTGTTTCTGGATTGAACTTTTTTCCCCCCATTGCTGAATCATTTATTCATTAAAAAACACAGTTTCGCAGAAGACTAAACTATTCATGAATTTGGGCTGAACTCACAGAAGGGTTCACTTGAGGACAAGCCCCTCTGACTGGAATTGAAACCAGCAGAGGACATTGAAATGAACTATTTTGATCACGACAAAACCGTTCAAATGCTGGGCACGGGGAGTAAAAGCCACGGCAACAAAGGGGTACATTCAGCCCTAATACGGTCCAAGTCGCTCCCAGTAGCCAAGCGGTTACAGCACTCAGCTGGCACGCGGCAGATGCAGGTTGAAATCGCCTCGCTGCCCTCCCCACAGCCTGATCCTCCTTTTGCAGGTTCCCGCTTCGGACGGGCTGAGCTGGCCGCGGGGCCACCCGCTCGCCGGGCCACCCAGGCCACGGCAAAGCGCACCGTGGGGCCACGGCCCCCCCAGCAAGGGCCAGCAGCGTGGCTCCAACCTGTCCTCCACCCTCTGCCCAGTTCCCTCAATTACCACAGAGCTCAGAACACATTCCTGCTGCAGGGGAGACCCGAGGCCAAGCCCCAGAGAAGAAAAAGGGCTTCAAACAAAAGACGCAGAGGGCTGCGCCGCTGCGGAAAACCGGGGGCTGCTTTCCCTCCAACTCCTTCCCCTGTGGCTCTCGGTTTTAACAACACAAACCACACAGGCTAAACCACTCAAAACGTGAGGTCAGGCCAGTCAAAGTACCTTCAAACCAGCCAAACTGGGGTTTTCTGCGTGTCTGTAAGACTTCCCTCTGCCCCCATCTTCCCACCCCCTCCCCAGTACTCTGATTGCCCCAATTTTTTTCCCCCTTGAAATTTTTTTGGGAAAACAGAAGTTGTTCTCCCAGATCTATGCCACCAAGTGCAAAAATAAAGAAAAATTTAGACTTCTGGGTTTTCTTTTTATGTTACTTAAAAAAAACCCCCAAGAATAAAAATCGAGCCACTGCAGAACTGCGTGTGCTTCAGAAGGGCCAAGTCTGGGACACATTCACATTTTATTAGCACCCAGGGGCCAACAGCCCTGGGAGCAGAAAGTACTGTAAAAGCAATAAATAAATGTTACGAAGCACTGGGGGAAGGCATCTGTTTGCACACCGGGGTGGGGAGGCAGCAGAGTACAAACGACAGGCATAAATTGTTCTTTTTCCTTTCTGTTTAGCTTTCTGCGTAATCCCACTAAATAGGAGTAGTTTGGGGAACAGGGCTGAAATCCTCTATCAGAGGCCACTCAGTACATTCCCCTCATTCAAAAGCAGCTGGAGCACAATGGTAAGAACGTTACTCGTTATTTCCTATTACTTAGGGTGGGACTAAATGCTACTGGACAAGCCCATGTATCAGATAAAGACATCTGTAATAGGCTCACTGAAATGAATATCCCTGGGAGGGAGGGGTCTGCACCATTTAATGCTAGTTTTGTTTATAGACCAAAAAAAAAAAAAAAAAAAAAAAGACGACCCAAAAGTCATCTAATTAATCAAAGTTACAAGCAAGACAATGCTATGAAGTGGCAGCAGTGAGATCAGGATGCAATACTCGGACTGCCACCAGTAAAGGCAAGATACGTGCAGAACAGCGAGATTCCCCGGATTTGGGGAATCTCTGTTCTAATACATGCTCTAATTGCAGCACTCCCAGCCTCACAAGAAGGCCCAAATAGCTCCTTTTACTACATTCCATTTTCTGGAGAGAAAATACTATGTTGCAAGTGTAGTTTCTTACCTAGGAAGTGGCCATTCATACACAGAACTACTCTGTCAGTACTCACACAGCTTTCAGGAGGCATTACACCCGATTCCGTACCAGCAGGGATGCTGTCAGTGATTACTCAAGGGACTGGATGTTTTCAGCTCTATGGTTTCGGACACAAAACTTGCAATCAGCTGAAAATGCTGCTCCATTTACCCAAGCGAGCCCATCTCCTGCATCTTTACGATGGAACTGCAAATTTACACCCCCTGATGACAAAAGTAAATAGGTAAATATAAAAAAAGAGGCAGGCTGACAAGGTTGGGCCGAGTTTTGCATCTCTCTGGCACAACGGCTTCTGTGAAGTGTCCTTCCCACCCGCCGCTCTGACAGCCGGCCGAGCTGGCAGGACCCCAGCCCCATTTCCCCAGTGCCGCGCTGGTGCATCAGCAGCCGCCCCGCGCAGCAGAGCGGGCAGAAGCAGAGGAAAGCCTCCGCCCTGCAGCACGGCTTTTTCAATCACCACTCAGCGTCAAGACTTCTAAAAACAAGCCTGAGACAATGCAAGATCGCCGTGATACGATGGCAGCCAAAATTGCCCTTTTTTTTTTTTCTGTGCACGCAAATGAATCAAAAGTTCCTGTCTGATAATGTCTTCCAGCACACAACTCCCAGCCAGTGGCACATGCCAGGCTGGGGTGGAGAGCTGCAGACATTCACAGCTTTAACTGGAAGGACACTCAGTGCTTGTCAGGAGCAGAGTCTTTGTTCCCAATTTCCACTCCAGTAACAGCTACTGCAGAAAGAGGAAGGGATAAAATACTTATATATATATATATATATATATGTTTATTATTTACGTGTAAGTTTGTACTTTTAATAATCAGTACTTGAGATAACTTTGCTGCTGCCGATTTGGGATTAATGTTCCGCTCAAGCAGCAAATCTCTTGTTTTTGCAGGCACTGGGATCCCTCATTTCTCCATACACAAAAAGAGCTCCTTTAAAATAACAGGGGAAGAAGAAAATGATGACTTTTAGCACTTTTTCCCACAGTTCCCCACACACACACACTTGTAAGAACAAGGCTCTGAATATATAAATAGCCTGGCAAGTGTGTAGCATAAACCACACCCTATCTCAGGGTCACTGTCTTAAAGGAAACGATTAATATTAAAAAACACAGCAATGAGGAGAAAATGGTAAGATTTGCACTTGACATACTTCTATACCTACTTTTGAAGGACACCAAGTACCTCTCATGAAAATGCTGTACCAGGGACTTTCCCCCCACCTCCATCTGATTTTTCATGGGCAGAGGCTTTTGAGCAGCTCTCCCAGCCCCACTGTTACATGGTTCCTCCTGAAGCCACATCTTTCCATCAAGAACAGTGGCTAACAGGACACACTCCCTGGGGCCCAGGGCAGCAAGGATTCCCCCCCAAAAAACTCCACACACAGAGCTTTGGGATGTTCAGGCAGGAAGATGCACGCAGCACATCTTTCTGCACAACCCAGGTCCCGTCCCACTGCAGAGGGCTTTGCTCCAACCCAGGACAGATGTGGCTGCCCCAGCCTCTGGCTTGCTTGAGGTTTCCAGAGCAATTATGCCAACAGGAGCTGTAGTCTCCCCTTGTGCAAGCGGAGACTTCTCACCCAGAAGGTACCACATTTCCAAACGAAAAAGACAGCAAATTTCCAGGCAACATAGACTATTTCTGTAGAGCTCATTCTTATAACAGTTATGGGAAGTTGCTGAGAAGTATGATCTCAGGAAGCTGAGAAGAGGAACGAGAGCTTCATGGTTGAAATAAGATTGCTAAAAAAAAAAAAAAAAATAATAAAAAAAGCCCTTCCAGGCAGGATTAAACTTTGCGCTTCAGTTATAAAGACAATCCCTGTGTTCAGCGGAGATGGCAAACTGATAGGGGATTTCTCTCCACAGCTGAGCTGCCCTCTGCCTTTCACCGGCACTCTCCCCATCGTGCAGGGCTAAGGCAGTGGGGCAGCACAGCCTCCACTCCCCTACCAGCAGCGAGCACTGTGCTGAGCATCGAGCAAGTAACGGGGAAGTAGAACAGGACTCCCCAAGTAGCCGGGACTTCAACAGCTCTGCCGAGGCTGGAAACTACAGCCTCGATCTATGCTGTTCTGTGTCTGCCAAAAGCCTTTGAAATCAATTCTTTGAAGTTGGCCAGAAGTGGCTCTGAACTGGAGAGAGCAAGGAGCGGGGCGGGGGGGGGGGGGGGGGGGCGCCAAAACAGAACCACGCACGGGCGGGGCGCCCGCAAAACAGGTGATTTGTAGAGGGAGAGGGGAC
>WTSP01016364.1:0-29342 GCA_025331215.1 Actenoides lindsayi | reverse complement strand
GGGGGGGGGGGGGGGGGGGGGGGGGGGGGGGGGGGGGGGGGGGGGGGGGGGGGGGGGGGGGGGGGGGGGGGGCGGTGGGGGGGGGGGGGGGGGGGGGGGGGGGGGGGGGGGGGGGGGGGGGGGGGGGGGGGGGGGGGGGGGGCAGCACAATGAATCCAAGCCAGGCTTGGATTCCGCAGACAATGTGCATTCTATAGGTAAAGGGAGACTTAAACCTTAACTCAGGTTCACAAGATGAGCAGTCGACTGAACTGCAAGTTTGAGGAAGTGTAAGGAGATCTGGGAGTGGACGCTCAGCTCGGCCTCTCCCACGACTGCATCCCTTGAAAAAAATTCCATCTACGCTAAGACTGGACTAGGCACCAAAACCATTCACCGTAAACGATTCAGAACTCCCTGCAGCATTTCTGCTACAGGGACAAAAGGACCACCAAACGCAGGTTTCATTTTCTCAGGAACAAGTAAGAGCGGGAGCCATTTCAAACTGGCCTGTTCTGGGATCTGCCTGCAAAGGCCACCGCTGAGCCCCGCGGTCGGTGCCGAACCTCCCAACCGCCCAGCACAAAGCCCCTAGTTCTGAAAAGTTACAACTCTGGAAAGCAGAAACAACAAGTCCGGCTTAAAGCAACATCGTGCCTGCAAACAAAAGTATTGCAGGATGAAGGGTTTCTAATGTGCTTACGGGGGCCGAGACCCCAGAGAAGGGAGGCAGGGACTGGGGTGCTGCAGGCACACAGGCAGGCAGCGTTTCAGCAAACTGATGGGAAGCAGCACGTTGGGTAACTACCCAGGCACGGCAGCCAGGCTTTGGCCAACAGAATTATGGCAGTGTTAGGGATGGTTTGAGTCTTTGACAAGAAAAAAAAAAAAAATTTAAAATGAAACCAGTTGCATGTAGAAGACTGGATCAGGAACAAAGTGCCTGGAAATTTTGGGACACTAGATTTAGTCATACTCAAGTGCTGCTTCTGTTTGTCCCTTCCCAAAAGCTGCGTATTTTTTAATACAACTCATTTCCTTCACAATTTAGGGCTTACTGTAGAAGTGTTTTCCGTTCAGTCTCTGACAAGATGCACACAACAAGAGGAGAGATCAAGATTTGCTTTCACTGTTAAGGTTCTCTTGCTACATTTTATAACCATTACTCACAGGCCTTTTTACAAGCCAGTATTTTTAAAAATTATGGTAAGGAAAAGGAACCTGTCAACACTATTTCCTCTTTATTTGCTCTGCTAATTTTGTGGCTTTCTGCAACAGTGTAAATCAAACAATTTTCAATTTTGAAATCTTAAACAGTTGTGGGGTTTTTTTTCCTTTAAAATCTGCCATTTCACACACTAAGCTTTAGAGTACCCACAGTATTCGAAACACATCACTGGAGCACACAAAGCAGCAAAGTCTTATACTGAAAGGAAAACATGTTAGTGATAAGAAATATGGTGTATTTATTCTACAGCCCCAAGCATAAAGTTCTTATAATGCTGCTACAAAAAGTGCAATAGGTTTCTACCTTGTCGTGTCTTGGCAATTTGTACATTACATTGGCACAGCTTGCAAAAGAAGTTGCCAGGTTTACTCTATTTAACCTCAGTTTTTTCAGTTTTGTTTGTTTGCTTTTTAATTAATTACTTAAGATCTGCAATTTGAAATCACTTAACACCTCCACTGAGCTGCTTTTAGGAGCCGTCCTCATCTACTTGCCTACAGAAGCAGGACTTCCCAGGCATTACACGAAGAAATCTTATGGTTATGTTGCAGGAAGAAGAGCACATGTAAGAAGCAAAAAAATAAGCACAGCAGCATAAGAGTTAAGTAGAAATACATCTAACTGGCCTGCTGACCACAGCCACATACAGAAGCCTTGGAGATCTTTATGTAAAGCAACTTCAGTTAACATCACATCAAACCCACCTAGTACTATTTTAACTGCTTTCAGTTTCAACAGCGTGTAACCAGATAAGAGTGGATCTTGGCGCTAAGGTCTCCAGACACAGGAATTCATTCTCCGTAAGGACACCACAACACTTGCATAAAAAGACTGTGAACTAGACCCTGAGCTAAGCCCTCTCAAGTTGCTTGCTCTTTGCTTGTGTATTTAGCATGTCATCAACACAATGAACCAATAAATTGCTGCCCCTTCCTTCCATGTTTTGTTTCTCAAGGCTTCATTGTATTTTATTTCAGTTTATTTAAGCAAGATTTCTATCGCTGCTGGTACAGAAACAGGCAAATCTTGTTATCTTTGCAAATATTTAAAAACCCTCTGAAAATACATCTGTGTGCATTAATTGCTCTGACCTTACAATTCAAAACTCATTTGTTCACCCTAATCAGCAACCACCAATCAATAAGCCTTTAAAACTTGACAAGTTATGGAAATGAATGACATCAGGAGGAGCACTTTTTACATTTTCAGTTTTTTCCTGACCCTCTGAGACCGGCAATACAGCCAGGCAAAACATCACTTGCAGAACTATTCCTGAGCTTGCAGCGCGTTCCTGAGCGCGCCCGTTCGGGAAACCCTTCACACCGAAGGAAAAAATACTTCACGTTACTGCAGAAGCTGGGGCCGCATCACTGCACGTCATGGGTGCTTCGAGCAACCCCACGGACACCCTACTTGAAGAAGGGATCTGACAGTAGCACCTGAATAACGCTGGTGTGCACCCGAGGGGCAGCAGGAACTGTTTTGACAGACTTTCTCCTCTTGCATATGCTTTCTGAATCACCCCAGACATTCAAACTAGACATGTGACTAATTTTCCCAACCAACTGCTTACAAGGATTATTGCTTTCATGGGTCATTAGACACGTTCCTGCCCTTTTTTCATTGTTTCTGCTTCAGACTGGGGATGCTCATTCAGCACTTTCACAATAATTTTAAATTTAAGAAGAGCACTGATGGGAGGGTGGGGGGACGACACACTAGTAATTTTAGCACAAAAATTCTCAAAATAGACCGAGCGATTCCAAGCCATTTCTTTCTTCCCAAAGCGCCATAAGGCAACAGCAAACAAGAGGAGGACTTGACTTTGATAAGGAAAGAGCTGCACCAGAGCTGGGAACTGTTTGCTGTTTGCTTCCCTGGTTTTGGGTAAACATCCAAACGCTTGCATGACTAACCGCTCCTCATCATCAGATTTGTGTATAAACTTCCCTATACCAAAACATTTCGTCTGCATAAATTTCAAAGAGAGGCTTTTGCTGCTTTTATTTTTTGTTAATTTTCTCCCCTAAGCATAAAAGAAATGGCAAGCAGATTATTTTTATTCTCCGATTACTTTTCTTCATGTGGAAACATAATTAAAATATAGTCAACAATACCTGAAAAAGGTGACAATAGGTAACCTGTGTCCAGTTACACACAAAAAGGCTTGCTTATATTATCAACTGCTGTACATGGGACACTGCATCAGCTCAGTACTACTGCTTTGGCTGGGCACTTCTAGCAGGAAGAGGTGGCGGGGGGCCATGGGACAAAAGAACTTCTGGTTAGCTTTGTCCTTCCCACTCCAACCTGTGATTATTATTTTGATCCTTTTTAAAGGACAAAGTCCGCGTTTTGAGGTCTGCTCTGCACGAACAGACCAAGCATCTCTCTCTGTAGGACTGCGGCCGAGGGGCAGGCTGGCTCGGCTCCCATTCCTCATTAGACGCAACACTCCCACAACCGCTGGCACCGCAGGCAGCCCGGTGCCCCGTCAGCCCGGTGCCCCATCAGCCCGGTGCCCCATCAGCCAGGCCCAAACTCCTGCCCACCCACACAGTGCTCCTCACAACCCTCTGCTCTGCTCCAGGTGCAGGATGTGGGCAAGCTGAGAAGCAGCGAGTTTCACTGTGGAAGTCTGGAAAGGTTAGCGAGCCCAGCTATCAAGCCAGCCCCTGCCAGGCGAGGCAGGTAATATCTTAAATTACCACGGCAAATTTTGTGAAAGGACCTTTCAGAACCTTCAGAGAAGCCCTTCTGCCTGGCCCCTCTGACCAGCGCAGCCCAACCAGCGGTCCCAGCTCAGGAGCCACCTGTAACAACAGACTGGGAGGAAAAACTACACCACAAAAGAGCCCCAGGCTCACCTCACCTAACATCCCACCTTAACCAGCTTCCACCAACCCAGGAGCCAAAAGCCAAGAGGACTTTTTCCTACCACTTTTGTTCAAAAACTTACTAGTGTCATGTTGCAAACAGATGCTGTTCCCACAAAGGGAAAAAAAATAAAATTCAAGGATACAAAAATCACACTGAATGAAGTTTACAGTATTTCTATAGGCTTGGCCATGTTCACAGAGCTCCTGTTCCTAGGTACAGGTAAATACCAAAGAAAGGTGGAGTGGACCCATACGGACATAACATTCACAAGTGAAAACATCTGGCAACAGTAGCATAAGACCGTCAGAGCCAGAGAGAGGACTTCAGCCTGCTTCACAGCTTTTACTAGCTGGTAAAAACTAACAGGCTTTAAACTGTCTCCTCACTAGAAATAGATTGCCAGCAGGACTACAAGAAAAGTCTAAAAATCACCTTTTTTGTTAAATTGTGTAATTAATGTCTCAGACAAGATGAATATTAAGCCTCAAAAGAAACAAAATGTGTTTGGGGAAACAGATAAGAACCTTTGGGTAAAATAAACAACAAAGAAACAAAAATTAATTCCCTAATGTAAACTGCAGGGGGAAGAAAAAAGATTTTGCCAGTAGATTCCCATGTTCTGACCTCTGCATGAACTCTAAGTAACCAGGCTGCAACTCCAAACAGCAACAGGAATGGAAAGTGCATAGGAAGACACTGAAGGATCCCAGTCCTTTCAACTTCTGCTAAGTAGTCAAGGCACAAGTCAACTGAAGAAAAACACATTCTGCATGAGGTTCCAGCTCTTGGTTGCAAATCACCAATATAGTTCACTGCAAGCCAAGGTGAAGCAATGCAGGACAGGGATCTTTACGTGCCTTAGAGCTTCGTGATCCAATTCCCTCTGTAAAGGTTTCTGCACAAAATCTATGCTTTGGGGTTTAGCTAAATTATTAGTCCATGGGAAAAAAAAAAAAAAAAAATCAACCAAAAACCAGTTTGTTTTAAAAGTGCCAAGTACTGGAGAGTCTTATCACAGCCCTATGTTAATGATTCCAAACCTTAATTAGTTTCAGCATAATTGCCTGTACCAACCCCAAAAGAAAATGTGTTGGAGATGCAAATCCTCAAACTATTTTAGTGTACTTGCATGTGGTGATGTTTTCCAGCTCATGCTGAAATAAGTAACAGCCCATCTGCACCTACTGAACATAGCAGGAAAATTACCCAAGACCTCTAGCAAAGAAGGGGTTTAGCCCTCACCATCTTTAATGGTCAGTGACTCGGGTTAGCGGGGACACGCTGGTGTTAAAAGTGGTATAAATACCAGAATAAGGTAAAACACTACAGTGTCTAGATTACACTATGAATTTTTACTAGAAGACTTATTTTTAAACAATTAATAAATTCACCTTTGCTACTAACCTCAGGATCAACGGGGCACTGACAGATACCAACACTTGCTGGCTGAACACCCCACGGCCAGTAGCAGACAACCCTCCAGAAAAAGGCAGTAAGCTCCTTCTGTCTGGGGGAGAGGAAATACTTGTTTCTGCTCCAGAGGTGTCCAACATTGCCAACGTTATTTCTATTTTTCACCAAAACCCAGGTGCAGAAATAATTTTAAAAACTGATTTTTATGCTTGAAAGAGCTTCTAGTCTTTGCAACTGCAAAGAACAATTTCAAGTCTGCAGCCCCAGTGCTGATCACCAGCACCCTGTCATGGCCATCACGCTGGGCTTTCATTCGCTCTGTTAAAACCGTTCAGGTATTCAGCTCTGAACTCAGCATTTGAATCTAGGTTTAGGGAGATGGGTGATATGACACTGCATAACAAACTAAAATATGAATATAACTTTTATTACCGCTATTACTGAATGCAGCTGACCCTTCCCAACACTGGCTGTGCTGGAAGGGGCAAGCCATGCTTCCTCTCCTCAGGCTGCCCTAACCCAGCCGTGGACACTCACCTGAGCACACAGGGAATTTGTTCAAGGAGTTAATTTGGCAGAGGATTTCTCTGCCAGCATAATGGGCACAGCTTTCTGGTAGTTTAGCTATCTCACCCAGCGACACGGGGTTGGGCACAGGCCAGGGGAGTGAGAAGGAGCCGCTCACGTCACTGGGAAGTAGATGGTTATTAGATCGGCTCAGCTGTTTTGTAAAGCCCCACCCTCTTGCAAACAGAAAAGACAAGAGTTAGAGTTTATCCATCTCAACAGCAGCTGGGGCAGGAAAACATTCACCTTCTACCAGCAACAGACGTTTACAGAGGTGAAAAATATCTCAGTGGGGTAAAGGAAGTAAAGGGAATAATTTGCCAGGCTTTCTGTCTGGTGAAAGTTCTACCAGCTGCCTATCAAATGAAGGGCAAGTGACTCCTCTAAAAGTCCCACAGGTCAAGGTCCTTTAGCCATAAGGGCACACGTTTCTGGACACGAGCACGTGCTTTTAGAAAGACTGCTTCCAAAAGCAGTCACTCTTACAGGTACACCGGTTCACTGTTACCATTGCTGAGCTGCACAAGGTGGAGAGATTATTCTCACGGAGCAGGAACAAATCAGCTTTCAGCCAGTACCAACAGTGAAATGAACGCACTAGTTGGCACCATAAGATGCAAAATATTTCGCTAGATAACCTGCACTGCTCCTCAGTAGAGCTCAGCACAGGTTTTATTCACAACAGAAAAGGTACCATGTGTTCTTCAAGTAATTGCTATAAATACTGCACAAATGAACTGCTATGAAACAGTTGGCTTTAAATGAGCTGTCCCCCTTCCTCTGTCCAACAGTTTTAGCAGATAAGAATACAGCAGCTTGAAACAGCAGAACCCAAAGAACGTAGGAGGAAATTTAGCACCCTTTATTTTGCCTCTTCATGCAAATTGGCTCCCTCTGCACTTCAGTAACACCTAGAAACAGCAAGTGGGGCACCGTCCTGCTGAGAACTGTGCTCACATCTGGCAAAACCAGCTCCTGCCCATTGTTCTTCCACTCTAACACCTGTAATACAGTAGGGTCCTCCAGGTAGCTGTCATTTGCAAAGGATTTCCGCCTTTCTCCCAGAGGAAAACACTGTTTCCCACAACACATTTTTTAAAGATGAATCTTCAGCATCACCAGACATCAAGACTTCATGGTTCAGTAAAGGCTCAGCAGGAAACTCACCATTTGTGGTGCACAGCGAGTGTCCAAAGTGTAGGAATGACGAAGTGAGATAACTGACCCTTCTCTGTTCTAGAAGTCATTTCCAAACTGCTGCTTCTTTGGTAAGGAGACCAAGCTTAATAATTAAAGAAAATGCAGCTTTGCAAAAAGAGAAAATTAAGTCCTATGTAGGAATATAAAGCTAGCAGCAACAATAAAAACTCATTTCCTTCGGCCTAAAAAGGTAACAGGCAAGTGAGATGTCAGAAGAGTTAAGTGGTCACGAGCTGCAATTCCACCTCCCATCATTATCAAGAAAAAGACATGAGGATTCACTTCACTAGACAACCAGACCTTCAGTCTTCCATTAGAAAGGAAAGAAATTTCACCCAGGGCAGGCAGTGATGCTGGGGAAAAAGAAAAATAAAAATTCTAAGAGCAAGGACTTAGTAAATGACAAAAGCTCTTCTGAGACAAATGAGAGTCAGAAAAAGAGGGTGGGAGAAATAATGACCCTGGAACTCTTCACAGTTTTGTGAACCATTTTATGAAGTGGTAATTGAACTGTACACAGCCAGTCAAAAATGCATAACATGCTTTCTTAAGTGAGATACTGAGAATAGTTTCCCTATTGCTTTAATAAAGTGAAAGAAAAAACACAAAGAAGCCATACAAGAGAAGCTACATAGAAAAGTCACGATGTTCAAAACAAGTGCAATGGCAGACCCAGTATTAAGTGTGCTTCTTGCATATAATAGAACCTTATTATGTATTATCACAGAATATATTCAAGCGATGCAAAATGCCACATATGCATTTAAAGATTAGACAGAAAGCTCAGAGCAAAACAATACACTACCGTGTACACTGAGCCTTTCTGATGAGCAGCAGCAGAAAAGCAGAATTTCTGTTGCTGTACATGCCAAACAAATCATACTACTGTAATCTTTTTTCCAGAATATTCTTAAGTTCTCTCTACTGATAGAGGAAAAACACAAGTTAATCCTTCACTCTCTGAACTCAGCATAAACAGAACTGCAGCTTAAAAGCTGCATTACTAATTAGATGGGGGTCTTTTTCCTCATTTTTATCACTTAAGACTATTCTCAGGCACTGTGATCATGCCTGATAATCTATGAAGCTTTGGGGGTTTACAGATGTATGTTACCATTTCCTCCAGTACTTCTCCCTTCCCTGTTTTGGGCCAGACACACGCAACACGGCTGAATACACAGAGCAAATGTGACACTGACTTAGTCAAGGTGCTGCCAAAAGTTCCAGAAGGCCACACGTGTTCTGGGGCTGTCTTTGGTTTTTTTTAAAGAAATTGCAGTAATCATCATGTTAGGGGTCACAGCAGTAGAAAAATATCATTAAAAATTAAAATCAGAAGAGCTGCTACTTTATGACTTCACAAGGTCTGATGGATGAGGTGCTAAAGGAATGTAGGCTAAGTTACTGCTTAAACCTTCCCCAAAAAGAACTCCCAACAGACCACAACACGTGGCAATTTTTAACTCCCAGAAGCTGTTCCAAGATGGATCCAAATCTTCTGTGAAAACACAAAGACAAGAGTTAAACAGTCACAGATACCTTCATTTCTTTTTCTATATACACCCTTGTATTAAACTAGTCTCTCAAGACCAGGGTGGAGAACTGAATTTAAAAAGTGAAATAGAGAAGAACCTCTGAGTGTGTATTCACATATCCAGCAAGAAGGGAAGTTTACTAAACATTCCTAAGCAACACTGAACTACTGAAACCAAGTGCACCTACTCCCAGCTGAATGACACAGTATGAGCAAAGTATGCCTTACTCAGCAGTTTAGGTTTTTCTTCATAAAGATTCTAAGGACATTTAAGGCTTCCTTAAACATTGAGGAAAACTAAGGAGCAGGTTTAGCCAGCTGTACAAGTGCAGAGCTCGGGGCACACGGGTGGCTCTTATGAAGTGAAAGAGGCAAGAGCCACCAGCCCCTCCGTTAGCACCAGTGAGGGGGTGGCGAAGGACAGGGCACTGCCTAAGTTCACATCCCTGAGCTGTGATTTCAGCCGAGCGGCTTCTCACTGTACAACAGGGTTGTCTGCCAGGAGGTCAGCTGGGCTGCCCTGCAAAGCCTCCCAATTCAGAATGATCTTATTTCTGTACATTTAGTACGTTGAGAGCTTCTCTGTGGCTCAGGTGGTGTGTACTCACCACAGTCCCCGGTTATCAGTTCACATCAGAGAGCACTGCACGGCAGGTGCTACTTTCAAGGACCAAGGCAGGGCAGTTGGTTATCTGGGGGGAAAGACTGGGGGCTGTTGAGAACTCTTGTTTGAGCAACAGTCCCTTCCCCCCCCCCAACTGAAAAGTCAAGAAAGAAAAGCAAACACTGAGCAAGGTTACTGTTTTCCAATTCGCTTGTGCTGCTTCTAGTTACTCATTAATTTTCACACATATTAACCAAACAATAACAGAGAGACAGAAACCGGGTTGTTTCCTACTCCCCACCAAGAAGCAAATTAAGCAAATGGAAGGTTTACAACAACTCAAATTGCTCAGAAGAGATGCATCCTTCCATGGGCACCAGCAGTATAGCCCGACACTAGCTGAAAACTCAATAGATCCTTATTACAGCCACAGAGTCAGCAAACACAGTCCCTCGGCCAAAGTTTTCTCTGAAAACTCCCATTCTCTAAGATAGCCAGATAAAACACATCAAGGGATGCCCAGAAAAAATAAAACCGAAAAAAGTCAAGTATCTTTGATCATCCATTCTAACAACTTCATAGCCAAAGTTCCTGACATGTCTTCATGAGAAGCTGAATTCCAAGAAAACCCCAACCCAACCCAACCACTCCACACACACCACAAAACTCCAGTTAGCTGCAATTTCAAGCACCTGAGCTACGACAGCATCGTTGTCTGTTTGCAATGCAACACACTGCATCCAAAGCAGGTTTAAGGGAGACTATGTCAATGCACAGATTCTGACATTAGATAGATTTTTGACTCCAGCAGCTCTAAGGAGTTCAGTATATGAGGCTCTAGCAACAGCTCAGGGGAGACTCTGTGAGCAGTCCATTAGCCAGCTAATGGAGAAGAGCAGCAGTTCTGTGAGGAGCTCCTGATAAGACAGAGCAAAGGAGTAGGTGCTTCTCCTCCATGAGGACGCTAAGCTAGTGCAGGGCCAGCACCCACCTGAGAAAGATGCCAGCATTGCCACCGGCCAACAATGCCAGCAACCCTACAACTGCGACCAAGCGAAATCAGAGCAGGTGCTAGAAGATTTCCCCCCATAAAAGGGCTTGCTTTCTATCAGCAGTGAAAGACGAACAAACCCAAGACCACGAAGGACAACCCCCCCTGTTGTGACCCCTCAAATGATGCACAGTCTACAAAAGGAAAACTAAAATGGACAGAGCAATGGACCTTTCACTCCCCTTAATTCAATTCTCCCCTTTAAGTCAGTGCACTGTTATTACCCTAGCAATGAGACTAACACTGATGTTTTTCAGCTTGATGGCAAAATCATGTCGTGTCCATCCATCTCCAATAATAGCAATATTGAGACAATGAACTCTATTGAGGCATCTAATAAGGCAGATAGTCATTTGCATAGTACATTTTCTGTGACTCTCTGTAATACAACATCTCAAAGACTCAATTCAGACTATTCTCCTTTCCCACAGACATTTTAAAAAAAGGATTCTTTTACTAGAAAAAGAAACAATGACTCCTCCCCTAATAGGAGAAAGCAAAAGATAGGATTTTCCTGCCTATGATGGGTGCATACTTTTGTCCGTGGATTTCTATTTGGTTGGGCTTGCTTTTTCTCTTTTTTTTTTTTAAACTCTATGTGCTTTTCATCTCCATTGTGGATTGAACGCTCAGAAATCTCTCTCTGATTTTGTTCTAACAGGCGTCTGAGCAGGAAGCACTTTGGGATCCCCGCCCATCAGCACAGGCAAATTTCATCTTTAATTCCTGCACCACAGCCTTTTCGTTCATCTCTCCACGTACTCCTCTCCCACGTGACTCACTGAACTACTACTTGCTGGACGTACTGGGACATACTGGGACATACCATGGTTCTGTAAACGTGCTAGGGAATCCTAAGGTTTAGGATGAGCTCTGCAAGGTAGTATTTGTGTAAACCTGACAAATCGTTTCCTCCCTCCCAGACCGTAATGGCTGTGGTGACAACGTACACGCATGAAGTGTTCGCTGTGCCTCAAAGTTCTGCTTACATAACACCGCCAAGCACTGCGGTACAGAGGCAGCAAAGATTACATCCTTCCTCTTCAGGAGCCTTCTCCCTTCTCCTCTTTCAGTAAACAATGCTGGACTTTGTCAGTGTTTTATTTTGCACAAGGACGCACATATGTTATTCCTGGAGGTAACTAAGCTACCTCTATGGGAAGGATACCCGGCCCAAACACCACTCCAGTACACTGAAACAGCTCGTGCTGCTCTGCCCGCTGTCCCTCAGCATCGTCACGAGCAACATCCAGATTTTACTTCATCTTCCATCTCATTTCCTCTGCCAGAGCCCACAGAAGGACCAGCGGAGAGAACACATATCTGTAACTCACCACCCCAACTCCCAACCTGTGACACCTGGCTATGAACACAAGCTCTCCGCAGCCACCCCTGGCCAGGGTGCAGAGGAGACACCACTGAGCTTCCACCAGGAAGCCCTGGGACACTCCCCTGCCACGTCCCACGAAGCGACACGCGCTCCTCAGACGGGTCGGGCACGAGAGTCTCCGCGCGGAAGACCGAGCCGCAGCTCTGCTCTTCGGTTAACCTCGCGGAACTGGGTCGGGCCCCGCTGAAAACGAAACTAGACTGCAGTTTTGGCAAGCCGGAGAAGGTCAGCGGAAAGGGAGAAAAAGCTGCCGCACAACAGCCCCACTGAGGGACAGCGCTGCACTCCTTGTCCAAGTTTCTGATTTTATCAGATTATGCCACAGTGTTAACATTGTTTATGGCCCTATTTTGTGTCTGTGAATCGCCCACTCTCGCAAACTCTTCCTCCACCCCAGTTTATAAATAGCACCACATACAGAACGGAGTTTGAGAAGCAAAGGAGACTTGCCGAAACAAAATAATGTATATCCAGCTCACAAAAATCTTTCAAAAGCCTTACTCACTTATTTATAGTGCTGGCTAGACAGGCAGATTCCCACATTTTGTAAACCCTGTAGGTCACTATCTCCATTGCTCATTCACAAACAATTCTGCTAATAAAACCCCACATATATATATATATATATATTCCTCCAGTTACAACTGAACCTATTGCCCAGCACATGACTTCTTGGCACATGCATTTTAAAAAGGAAAGATCTTAAAGTAAGTAATATAATGTATTTTTCCTATTTGAACACAACATATGCCTAGACTATGATAAGATAATATGACATTATTTGTATATCTGGAGACATTCAGGCTTTGCAACCAACTTCTTGGAGCTCTATCAGTACCAGATAAGTCATTTTCTACCATGTCATAGCAGACTGTGACTTAAATTTCCACAGAATGTATTTTCATAGGAAAATACCTTCTTGGCTGCAAGCACATAACTCATCAAGGGGTTTTTTAATTTCCTCTTTCTCCCAGGAACTATTTGCTTGCAGTGGCAAGTTCACAGCGATATCATCCAGAAAACAAAGCAGACAAAGAGATAACGTGACCAAAAGCTTCAGGGAACAGTTTTCCTGGAGCCTGACTGCACATGACACCTTGTTGAGCCCACACATAACCATCTGTAGCCCCTGGGACCCAAACAGTCATAGGACCTGGGTACCAGAGAAACCCAAACTCCCCATCAGATGGAAAGCAAGCTATCAGGCTGTGCTTTGGCAAGGAAAACCTTCAGTGCTGGTGCTGAACTCGAAGGAATTCATCCCATCTTTCCATTCTCACACTCAGATGTATTTGCAACACATCAACTTGATGCCAGAGAAGGATCTGGCCTAGCAAGAGACTGCTGAACTCATGAACACCCACACCAAACCCACACCACTCTCGTGTCCCCAACAGCTCCCCAGCCCTGATTACCAGGCAGCCACAGCAACATTCTGGGTCTGGAAGAAGCCCTTGATTTTTCCACCAGTCACAGAGATGTGGGTACACAAAATGCCTGTGGAATGATACCCTGCTCAGATGGATTTAACAGAAACAGAAGAGCCACTGAAATAACACACCAGTGTTATTGATAAAATTCTATTGATAAAATTCCTTGTAAGGGGAAAGCATTCAAGTACTTCTCTATTGGATTCACCAATTCTTTTCCCTGCAATTAATCACATGGTTATTTGTCAAGCTCATGGTTCCTTAATCAGAAGAAGTTCAAACCTGCTACAAGATGATGCCTCTAAACACAAAGGACAAGTAAAACAACAGACTCAAATGCATATTTTGGGAGCAGTAAAATGTATTAATATTGTGGTTCTTTTTTGTTATTTTGTAGACTTAACAAAAATCAACTGTTTATAATCTTAATAAAAAAGGAAAATACCAGTGCCTGGAAAATATCACAGTAAGTCTGGACATCATTTAAGCCAAGTACATGTCTTTTATTTTTATTCTCCTACTGCTTATCTCAATGCACAGTTCCTTTTCCTTTAGCCTCTTTCAAACAGTACTTGATACTAAACAAATAAAACTAAATACCAAAATAAATTATTTCTCCCTGACAGCTCATTTCTTCTCTCCTGTTCTACAGTCACGTGTGTGTATATATACACTTCAACTAGCTAAAAGTATCCTATTGGTTATACAAAAGCTGACTAGTATTAAACATGACTTTCTGGCAGAAAGAGAAAACAAGAGCAGGGTCCTCTCGCTATTAGAAAGCGGCACTGAAACGCAGAAAGCCCAAGCTGGGTGTCATCAGCTCACCATGGTACTCCAGACCCCCAAGCCTTGTTCTCCACGTTTATGAGCAGAAGCTTTCCTGGGGAGCTCAAGACCTTGATCCTCATTATCACTCTGAAATAATGACCAAGGGACTTAGAGAAGCAATAACTAACCTACCATAATCCCTTTCCATAAAGAATGTGTTTGTAATAGCAATCTTTGGTAACGTCTGATCAACACAGAGGGAGCTAGGAGATCATAAAACACGACCGTGACACTGGAACACGGATGGGGATCTCCCACCTAAGTTCTCACTTATGCCCACAAAGGGGAAGCAACTGGAAATCAGGGAGGAAAAAGAAATTTAATTAGAGCTGACAGAAAAGTGAAGCATATGGTTCACAGGAATTTTTGCTTTCAATTAAAACACCCTCCTCCTTCTAGGCAAAAAAAATAAATACAAATTAAACCAAACTATTCTGTGACAAGTATATGCAAAAATGAAGACAAGCATGACAGAAAATTTGGGTGGAAGCTGCACCATGTACTATGTGCAATTACAACCCAAGTTCTGCAACACACGCTGTTTTGTCACAGGCGTTTATTCCTCCCCATCACCACGGCATGGTACCATCCATTTCCCCCACATCACTAAAACCCATTCCACCCACAAACCTACAATTTGACTTGAGGTGTGGGCAGAAAAGGAAAGGGGGAGAGAGAACGGTGTGACGAACAGGACTGAATTTTAGAATTAGGCTTTTTAAAAGAGAAATCGTACTCTGAAATTTCACATTGATAAAAATGCTAAAATACAAAACCAGGCATGTTTCAGAAATAAGAGGGAACAGTGCAAAGGCTGGGGCTCTTAGGGAAGGGGGCGCAATCAAAAATGACTGAGAAACTGCAATTACGAAGATACAGAGAAGACTTAAGGAAACTGGATACATTTGATTTAGGAAGGAGTAGATCAGTATGAGAAAGACATCTGCATTAAAAAACCTCCAAGATTTTACAGAATGAGCGGAGCTTTCACCTAGCTGAAGTTATGAGAAGAGAAGGGAGGATCTGGGGAGGGAAGGCTGCAGCGCAAGGCTGCGGCACAGCTCTGCCAGGGCAGCCCCTCTCCGCTGCGCTCGGAGGTTCCACCGAAGCATCGTCAGCGTTGTCAGGGAGGACACCAGGAGAGTTATCAGGGAGGACACCCACGGACACTGGGCACCCCACGGGGCTCGGCTGGGGCACAACGCCTGCAGCAAGATGAGAGGGACAAGTAGGGAGCGCAGTTCGGTATGAAAGGAAGGCACCAATGCTCTGAAAAATCGAGGCAAACGAGTGAACTGAGAAGTCTGAATAGCAATAGCATGGGGTGTAGCATGACATTGGTTTCCTAACAGGAGACCCCTTTTCATTTGTTCATCTTACCCCAAGTGCTTCCATTTAGGAGGAGTTTTTGTCAGGACTATGGGCCATCATCTGGCTAAATACATTTACTGAAGTATGAAACAGTGCAGCCAAAAGCTTCAAATGATTGAGAAAATGGGAATGAAGGAGAAACACATTGCTGTGCTATTACTGAATACCCCAGTGACCTTTTTTCCTGCTTACAGTCTGGCAAGAAATGGACTTCCCTGACCCCTTCAGTCCTCCCTTCACTAAGGTAGCCTTTGTTATCGTTGGGAAAAACTCGCATACATCAGAAACACTTCAGGTATCAAAATAAAAGGTCTTAATTGACTTGTGCCTACTGGAGACTTTGCAAAACTAGAGCGGAGAGGAATAAACGCAGCATAAAGGCACTTAGAGAGCAGCTAAGCTAAATCAAGCACTGAAAGATACTCTCCAAGCAACTCTAACCATCCAACCATCCTATACACAGAAGGTGAGGGAACCTGGGTAGGATGGGGAAAAATCAGGTGAAATAACCAGAAGCCACATGTAAGGAAGGTGCATGGGAAGGCAGGTAAAAGGGAGCAGAAGCTGAGCAGGGTAGCAGAGCAGGAGGTGGAGGCTCTACCAGCCAGGGGTGCTTGGCCACTGTACCCAAATGTGGCAGGCCCTGCAATGACTGATACCCAGGCTCGGCCCAGGGTTAGGATCACCAGCCATGTCTGCAGAAATGAGGCAGGTCTGAGGTCAAGCCAGGAAACTGATCCTATGGGACAGGACCTAGGTCAGCAGGGCACCCAGTGGGTCACCTTCAGAGGCACCCGCTCAGCTGCAAGGCTCTCACAACCCCGCTGGGCAGGCGCTCACCTCACCTTGAAAGCCGCTCCAGAACCAAAGCGGTGGACACACAGGTCTTGGCAAGGCTGCACAGGGGCAGCTGCACAGGGACATCCTCCATCTTCATCACAAAATACCTCCAGGGAAGACAAAGCTTCTCCAGCAGCTCCCTGCGATGAAGGGGCTGGCACTGAGCAAAGGCAGCTGAACACGGTGAGGGGCAGAAGAGTCTGTGCTCCAGGCCCTGCCTCGGAAGGGGCAGCTTTAATTCCCAGACTTCCCAGCTTTTCAGAGATGAATTTTGCAGCCATAGAAATGTTCCCTAAATCCAGACCGTGCATTTGCACATATGCATGATTAAAATAGCACATGTGCAGGCATCTCGGCATGGAGACTGCCTTCCTATGTATTCCCACAGCAAGCAGCAAGGTGACCCCACTCCAGCACAGGCAGCTTCCAGCAACACCCTGCAGTGTGTTTGTATAAGCAAACAGTCATACCTCTCACATCCTCCCCTCAACAGTGGTAACCTTAGAGACTGGAGATTCTGCTACTGTGTAGTGCAGCAGATGAATCCGAGAGGCCTGAGCCTCTGCGGTGATGGTGGCTTTGACCAGCAGCAGACACCTCTTATCACCAGCTCGCTGTAAGCAGCGTACAGCTGGTAACCTCACACAGCAAGAGCCTGCAAGGTCAACACTAGCTGTCGAGAAATACCTTCTGTCACTTCTAAGCAGTATCCAAATTACAGGGGATAGTGTCTTATTATTCCAGCTGCCAAGTGTGCAAAGGTCTGTGTGGGGGTGTGTGTGCATAAGTTTACCTCTCATTTCAGGAAGGGAAGTCTCATCCCAACAGGATCTAATTAAAAAGGAGGAGGCGGACTGGTCAGTTTTGTTGCAGAGATGAACAGGGTTCAGCTCGATGAAACAGCACATACTTGGGCACCACTTCAGCAGCTGATACACGCTGTTAACTTACGCAGGCTGCAGCAGCCTTGCTCCTCATGTACACTCTGTTTACTCATCATCCTCCCCCTCACCCTACTTCCTTTTCTTTAGCAACTTGTCTCTGCTTTTAGTTTCACAGAGATGGACATGATGAAAGAGCACTTACACCCCAAACTCGATTAACTGTCTTTCGTGCACTTCTCCGTGTCCTCCTCAGCTGCACTCACACACAGCTCTGATCTAGCTCTCTTCATTAAACCAGGGGTATCAGCACCTCAAATTAGAGTCCTCCAAACACCACCCAATACATACAAACCACAGACTGCCCACAGGACCAGTCACTGCACTATGGGACGTCCAGAAACAAACTGGGTTTTCTGCTTCAGTAAAAAGCAGCATTTGCTGCACGATCAAAGGCAACAACTGGGTTTGTTTCAGCTATGTACAACAGACACAGTCTGGAGCGTGAACAGCCCCATACAGCCATCTAACCAGCAGAAATTTTATTAGCATACTGATTTTTGCACCATTTCAATATATGGGAGTAATCTTTAGCCCTGATTTCTCAACAGGACCTGCAGAGCCATGCACCATCCCTTCACAGGGTTGGAGGTACAGTTTGTTCCACAGCATCCCGATCCCTCCCGCTGCCCCCACTTGCTCCGAGAAGCTGTTTCACAACTCGGACTTGCTCCATGACACACCAAGCATCCAGGATGAAATCCATGTCCCTCTAAATCCCTGCCAAGGTTTTGTACTACCTCAGTCACAGTCCTACCCCCTTTTCTCGAACACTTGAGTGGTTTACCACAGGCTGCCCTGTGTCTAGAGGTGAATGTCTATCTCACAGCATGAGAAACTCTTCCCCATCTGTGCCTGATGTAAGGAATGCCTTTCCTAGATACAAACCCACCAAGAATTAACCAATTCACTTAGAGAAGAAAGGGACGAGACCCTACAACCCAGCTTTTGTCTGATTTATAACCCATTCATGACCAAAAAGGAATACTGTATTCACAACATAGAGGAAGTTGTGCAAGGGAAGCTTTCTTCTCCTCCAGCTCTCATTTTTGACACACTTTGGGAGCAGGAGACAGATGTGGTGGAGCACTATGTTGACTTTCTCAGTTGCCAGGTGCATGTAGGAAGATTTCTTTTCTGAAGCCATTGCCAGAGGTCCTAACCCCGTCAAGATTCCTTAGTACTAGCCACGTACAAATGCAAAGTCCCATGGCATTTACAACCTCCAGGTCATGAATGCAATGGGTGCAACAAGGGGGAGAGAAGTGTGAAGAGAGGGGTGGCAGGTAAGCAGTTCCTGTATCCTCAGCACAACCTACTGCAAGTCCTAAAAATCCTCCAGTCATAATAATCAAAACCCTAGTAGGGTTTCAGAAGTCCTACAGAGTCCCTGGAAAACGGAGCAGCAAACATCTGACTTCAGGTGAGCATAAAGTAAGAGGCCTTTGCTCAGAAGGGAAGCTGAAATGTGGAAGGATTTTATCTCCTACCTTTTCCACGTATTTCTACAGAGGAGACAAAACGTTTAGCTGAGCAGTTTTCACTGCAAATCTCAGATTAACACAGCTGGAATGAACTTTCATGCAATCTGAAGACACGCATGACAAATACCACATGTAACAATGACTCTGAATAAGTGTCTGCACACAAGAGAGAGAGAGATCCGTCTTCTTTTTCCCCTTTCCCCTTTCTTTCCCCCCCACAAAAAATCCATTCATAAGAGAGCACAAGCAACTAGGGTAATCAATTTGCAGGACCAGATACACAGAAGACTAACATCATCTGCAGTAGCTGGTCTTTGGTATTGCAACTCACTATTCCTACCTCAGAGAGGAGCTGGAAAATAAATAAAAAGTAGCAGTTGTCATGAATAGCCTTAAACTTCAGCACAGGAAGAATCACTGCACACACCACTTACGAGTCAAATCACAAATGCACTGCACAGAATCTTGTGCACAAGTGTAACCTCTGAGGCACAGCGAAGGTTATCAGATGTGACCCTGTCTGGCAACAGCACAGCAAGCAGGCAACGGGTTTGTGAGGACAGAGCAGGGGCTGCTCGAGGAACCACCCAGAACTGCTGCTGGAGAAAGAGCAGTCCCTTGCTGCAAGTCAAAACGCAAGCCAGCACACACGGACGAGCACTGATGGAGGTTCTCTGTAAGCTGCTCAAACTTTCAGAAATTCTGAAGAGAACGATTTTATTTGCACATCTTGGATGAAGTCCTAACCAGCTTCACGATCGAGAGAACTAGGCTCCATCACTGGGAGCTGGCTGGCAAGAAGAGGGAAAAGCATGCTCTCCAGTAAACCTTTAGCAGCTCTTGCCTCCTGCTCACCCCTCCTGCAGCACTGTGCTTCACACACCCAACCAAGAAAGAGCTGAACAGGTACATTTAGAAGTATGAGGACTGACTCGGAAGATAACAGTTAAACACCAGTTAAACCACATACCATAGGTCTGTCTTGTGGTACTGGGAAATGAGTACAGCTGAAGGCTGTTCCAGATATTGCATCCACCTGGAAATATTTGCTGCTGGCTAGAGCTCAGCACATACACTCTCACTTAGCAGTGTCAGTGCTTTGCAAAATATGTCAAACAAGAATGAAAAAGAAAGTCAGCTTAATGCAGACAACAATGGACTAATTATATGCTTTCTGCATCAAAAGCATATAATGTCTGGTTGGGGAGATTTTTTAATTATTTTTTTTAAAGTATGTTATAGGATTATAAAATGTATAAATATGATGATTATATTATAAGGATATAGGTGCTTTTTTGAAGCATTTTAAGATTTCAGTTTCACAACTACAGCACACTAATTATTAACTGCTTCAAGGTGGATCTTTTACTGGAAGCGTGTAGCAGAGATCAGAAATTACAATGTCACAGAGGAATCGGGCACATGCTGCCAATAACAGCACAGGAACACCTTCATTACACCGTCTCAATCCATATTAAAAAATACATTGCATTAAGCCATTTGTGGTTGAGATCAACTCCCTTTCAGCAATAATGAAAAACTGTGACAGCTGAGGAAAGAGACAAGAAGTTAAACCTGCACTCACTGAGACGATGCTGGAGGACATTGGCCATCAGTCTGACAAAGAAACAGCTTAACACTTTATGATTATATTTCATCTGTAACTGTTAAGCTGGAAAAGATGCCCACCTCCAAGGGATTCAATACATCATTTTTTTTTTAATTATTATTATTTGCTTCTGTTAGCTGGCTAGATTTTTTTATTTATAACTATCTCCCAGAAATTTTAACATCTCCAAATGCAAGTCCTTGACAAGTGGCAAACAAAGGGAAGTTTTCTTTCCTTTGATAGGGACAAAGGAGAATATTGTTGAGATCTATTATATACACACAATTACCTGCATTGTTATGGAGATTAAAGGACAAAGGGCCAACAGATCTAATTCCAGATCTCACAGCCTTGTCCTTTCCCATAATTATGTCTTAAAATTGGATTTCAGTGCATACATTCACAGTACCACTATCTACGAATGCTTTGCATGTACTTAGATAGTTCCAATTATTTTAATATGGATGCAGCAATACATTTAAGTTATCACTGATCATTCAAGTGAACACATTCGATTTAATGGTATCAATAAAGCGTGAGGTTTTTCAGTTGGTTGTACAAAGAGTCAGAAAACTAGTACAAGGTTCATTAGAAGGAATAATTGGGCAGTCTATTAGTCACTTTAAATTTAAAAAAAAGTCACCAAAATATTTCCAGAAATAGCATTTTGAACTGAAGAGAGATACTGGAAAGAAAAAAAAAAAAAGAAAGTATTTTCATTCTGCAGATGTTAGTGCCACCCCTTTATCTCCTGTGAGAGTATGTCAGTGTCCTTTCTTCATCTGTCAGATACAACCTCTATTGGAAACTAGAGTTTAAAGCACCAGGCCTGTCTTTGTCTGCTGTGGTACCAGATGCGTCGGGTTTGCAACTGATCTTGGCTTTATGTGCTTCAAACCCAGTTTTAGCACACCAGCCAAAAAGGCCAGATTCTGACCTCAGAGCTGGGCTGCTTATTTCTCCCTAGTGCCCAGCTGCACAGAACTAGACCCTAGAGGCGAATTCCCCTCAAAGAATTATGCAAACAGAACCAAAGATAATGAACTTCCTCAAAGAAAGAACTTTTTTTTTTTCCCTTTTTTTCTTTTGTTTTTTGTTGAAGACACACTTTCACCAAGACTACAGGAAGGAAGCTGGCTACACTTTTTTGTATTTCTCCTTTGCAATAAAAAGTATAAAGCCACAGAAGGTGAAATCATCAAAGACTTCAGTTAACCAGGCACAGCCTACTTTGCAAAAATAACTGCATGAGAATTGACCAGAACAAGTATGGTTTTACTGGTTTGAACTCCAAGACCAGTATTAGAAGCGGCCGATCCTGCAAGGAGACTGAAAGAAAAGCGTAATTCATGGAACAAGGAAGCCATGAACTGTCAATTCCCCAAACCCAAATTTGGCTATAAATGGGTGATTAGAACATCTGCAGCATCAAGAAGACATTAGAATTCCCATATCTGCTTTCACTGGAGAAAAATAATTAAAGAGAACAAAATTTGATGACCTAAAAGGACCCTACTTATTTATCACCATTAATTTTATTTCCCCCTCAGTTTGAGGCAAGTGTGAAAAGTTCACGCAGAATCAGAGAACGTGACTGAGCATGAGCACAAAAGGAGGGAAAACCCTAAACTCCCTTATTAACATAACACAATTTTGCATATGTAAATTTGATGCCAGGGACAGGCACCCATTTTTTCCCCTTTGTACTGGCTTTCATAACAAGAAGGGCACAGAAACCGCAGGGTGCCTCGTGCTGTAACAAAACCACCGGCAAGGCTGAGTCAATCGCTCTCGACGGTTCCACGCCGCTACTTTCTGCTGCAGTGAAACTCTTAACGTGCATTTCTTTCACCTGCACGCCAGCGAGTAAAGGTGGAAGCCTTTCTCCTTCCCAGTCAAAGCTCCAGCTTGGTGTCAGAGAGAGGTCGCCTGCCCCAAATCCCTGCCAGCACAGAACACTGGTCCCCTTTCCAAACAGGGCCGTTCTTCCTCTTTCAAATGTTGCTAGCGGTGGAGGTCTCTTCTGTTCTCAGCTGGACCCTACTGACCACGCTAGCATCCTCTCTGCCCTTTCCACTCCCAAATGCATAGGCTACCTTGCACAAAGATGAGCAGCAGAGCAAGTTTAGCCAAATAAAGGCAGAGAAGTGATCCTTTTTACTATGAATTCAGACACTAACTAACAAGTCATCTGTCCCTGAGCTGGTACAGGCCACGGCCAGATGAACTCTCACAATTTTCTCCCTTTGCCCCTCTACATCACGACACCTTCAGCAAAATTAAGTTTAAAGTTTCGAGGGGATACTCTTGGAACCAGTTGGCTGAGCTGCTCTGGGCACGAGGAAACCCTGTCAGCCAAAAGAAGCAACCTCCACTATCCGCAGGGACCACTGACACTGCAGGCACTGGAGGGAGGTGGCAGGAAGCTTCCACAGTCTGGTATCAGGGATGGGACAGCGTCTCGCCGAGTATCAGGCTGGCCTGCCCCAGAAGGAAGCCGTACCTTTCCCTGGCCACGGCCCCCGCGGTGCCCCCGTCCCGCGAGGCGACACAGCGCTCCGAGCCAGCCCTCAGCGGGCACCCCTGCCTCGGCACGGCCCTCTGCTCGTTCCCAGCGACAGAACGAGTAGAGCTTGTAATGGGAAAAGGAGGGCTCCAAAGCAGGTATGCAGCAATAGACTTGTCAGCAGTGAGGTGTTCACAGGTGTATATAAGAAAATAAACAAGGAACCTTATTAAAAATGCTCTAACTTAACAGTGCCCACAAGGAAATAATGAGAGCGAGCTCAGTCTGAGCTCCACCGCAGTGGGGAATGCAGAAACAGGATGACCAGCGATCCTGGGAGAAAACACCCTCCAGAGACATTTCCCACTGCAGAAATGAACCATCAGCAAACAAAGCAAGACACCTAACATCATAACCCTGGCTTGGAGTCTTCACAGAGGTATGCAGAGTCCCTTATGTTACCACCTATCTACCAGGATGTCCTAAACCCAAGAAGGACTCTTCTTGATACACTTAACTTAAACAAACAAAACACAAAACAAAACAAACAAAGCAAAACACACAAAAAACCAGCACCCACAGAACAACCCAGTGAACTAGTACAAGCAGAGGCTTTAAAATATGCATTTAAATCTGTCAGAACATGCCAAGCTATGATCCCAAATGACCAGAGAGAGGCTGGGCTTCTCCAAAGCTCATTTACACAAATCTCCCCACTCTTTAGGGAGCACTCCCAGTCAGGCTTGGTTCATCACAACTCCTTGCAAGCTGGCAGGCAAAAAAAAAAAACAACTCTATCAAAATATTGCCAAAAGGAAAAAAGGAATTAATCTGCGAATGCACCTAATCACAGGGCCAGCTGTGTTTTAGATACAAACTGTAAAATCCAAACAAGGCAAAATCCCAGGCACTGAAGTCCCTCCTCTCACCTCAGCTGTGACAGGAGCCAGGGCTCCAGCACCTTTGGGCTCAGAAGAGACCCAGCCACAGAGCCAGGAGGAGCTGTCACCCTCGCCCTCCTGCAAACACCCACAGCCTCCAACAAGAGACGCTGAGAGACTGCATCTGCTTACCAGGCTACAGCAGACAGACTAATTTACACTAAAGCTCCCGACCTGATGTTGAAGTCTTTACTTCATGATTTTGTAGTCTCGGCAGCAGAAATTTCTTACCTTCAATGGGGGAAATAAGAGTGAATTTCACAGAAATAACTCTACACTCAATCCCTGGCCAATACGCTGCACAGCATCCAGAAAACAGTACTACAGTACGTAGATGGCATTCTCCTGCACACCACAAAGCCAAACCAATCAGCCAAAAAACCATGAAGCCTTTCCAATAAACAAAACACCCAACCCAACATTTAATAAAAACCCACATTCTAAAGCCTAAAGTAGAAGCCCAGATGCAGCGCAGAACAAAAATTTTGCATGCACTAGGAATTCACCAATAGCATACCAGATAGCTCCTTTAGAGTGGCTAAAACTGTAGCAAAAAAAAAAAAAAAAGAAATAAAAAGAGAGTAAAGTCAGAAGCGTACTAAACAAATGGGAGGTAGAAGAACAGGAAAAGGAAACCAAGAACAAGACGATATGCAGCATTGGAGAGAAAGGGATTGGAGAGAAGCATTGGAGAGAAATTGGCTAGGAGAGCTCAAAGGTAAACCTTCCAGAGGCCCTTCTCCCCAAAGCAGGACTCCTGTCAAACACAGCCCTTAACCCTCTTGCCCACATATACCAACTGGGTTTGAAGGACATAAAGCCAAGATCAGTCGCAGACCTGACAGGTCTGGTACCACAGCAGACATCAACATCACCCCTTCCTTCATTGTAGCCACAAGCTCAATTTCCTCTATGCCAAGACACAGTTAAAAGCACAGTTTCCTTGTTTCCCATTACATCTCTACAGGTGGAGAAAGGGGCTTTCGTATGTGACCCTACGTGCCTCTGCCACTGAATGCTCAGGAGTGGCACAGAAGATAACTAACAAGGCCATGGGTTTATTTAGAGAAAAGCCTTGGTGCAGCCTTCCAAAGCTGTGCATGTTTTGTTCTCTCCCTACACGTGCCTGATCACTTTGTTCCCCCCCACACGTTGCTTTCTAACGTTTCATATTAGCACATGCTCACCTACACTTAGTTGTCTTTTGCCCCTCACAACTGAAGGCATCCCCTGCAAAGTCCTCTCCTGCTGAAAGCTAGATTTCCTACTGATGGCTGCATTTCAGGCAAAGTTGTCTTTCACTCCCCCCTTCCTACATAGCACTAGACTGCCAGAGAGAATTCAACTAGCTCCTCCTACACTTCCAGCAACCTTTCATGATGCTTGAGGTACTATTTACATTCAAATTTTGGAGTCTAACTAAAAGCAGTCACATCGGGCTAACAACCAGATGTGCAGCCCCTGACTGCTTCGATAGCTTTTCTCTCCTTTGCTCATCTCAGGAATCGTATTTACAGCATGCAAGCAAAAGACCCAAATAAACATCATGAGACAGGCTTCATACCTACAAACACCAAATTCCCAGTCCCCAGCCAACCTCTAACACTGCTGAAATGCTCGCTCTGTGATATACTGCATTTCTAATAGGAAGATGGAAATGGATAAATTAAAATTCTATGGATTATGCCCTATACAATAAACAACCAAAGATTTTAAAAGAGTAGCAATTTCTCTGCCATATTTAGAAATGCCAACCAAAAAAAAATGTACATGCCGTGAAAATCCTCAACAAAGACTCGCATGTAGCTCACATAATTGAGGAAGTACTAATAATAGTGTGGCTGTTTGCAGAGACAACATTTCCACTGTGGGCCTGAATTCTGATCTCAAACATGCAGATGATGATATTTTGTTGTGTGTGGCTGGCTGGAGACTAAAACTGAAGTACTGGAAACCATCTGAGTTTACCCCAACACGCAGCCAGCCTATGTAGCCAAGGAAGCACTACGCACATCCACGCCGCGCCGAAAACAAAGCATCTCTTGAGCCGTGCAGAAGGTGTTCGCGCTGCCTCTGCTTGCGGCGAGCACAAAGCAGCCCGGGCGATTAACCTGGGTCGCAGCTTTAGACAAAACGGAAAGCCTTTGCCTTTCAGCATCACCGGACAGGCATCACAGAAAAATAACTTGTCCTGACAAATAAGAAGTCTATTTCTAAACTCGTCCGACAGAAGCAAACTCAGTGCACAGCCACAGCTACCCCTTCTGCGTTCAGCCCAGGCCTACTCAGGCCTCCGGAGCGGTGATGCCGCTACCTGCCCGTCAAACTGCGGTCACTAAGGGGTTTACCCCAGAGGTGTATTTACAGCAGCAGCAAGGAAGCCTCACATTTCTCAATCTTCACTCATTTAAAAAGCTCTAAATGAGCTATATGTAGGCCTATGCCACAAAGTATTTACAAAATATTTTTATGTGGTACTTACTTTCCTCCTTTTTTTTTTTTTTCTTTTTCTTTCCTGTGCTGAAGGTTACCCAGAATAATTTCAGAAACAAGAGTGCCATACAAGAGAAGAACCAACAAGGACGATTAACAGTGACCAATATACAGCAGGAATTACTGACACACAATACATACACATGGCAAGTCCACATTTCAGATATGATGGTGCTTCATTTAAACTCTTTGGTTGGAAATTCAGACCAGTAATTAAGTCATAATCCTACATAATCATCTTGCACAGCATCAGTAGAAGTTCTGTGCATGGAATAAGCTGTAAGAACAAGCTATTAGGTCCACATAAAAGGCTTTAAGCACCACAACAAGCACATGAACACTACAACTTAGAAGTCCACTGCTGTTGAGTAGTAGATGCTATGTTGTCATATCACTAATACGGTCATTCTCACTAGCTCCCATAAAAACCACACAACCATGTTTGTGTTTTAACAACTCCTTGTTTTTGAACAACTCCAACCTTGCCCACTATGTTGTAATTCATTAAAAATAAGGAAGATGCTTATCCTTGAGTAACAGACGCCACAGAAAGATCATATGCCTGTCACACCACCCAGGAGCTGCCATGACGCAGCCATTCCACAGCTCAGGATGCTCCCCAGCCTCTGCGTGTGCTCGGGCCGACAATGCTGTCTGTGTTAGCAGCACTGTCCCCTTACCGACCCCAAAGTCATCTGAAAGGCAACGCGGAGGCCAGAACCGTCCGAGAGCCCCTTCCACGCGACATGCTGCCCTTCCTCTCATGGGCTGGCAGCGACTGCAGGCGAGGGGTAATAGTTCTTACTGGCAACGCACAAAGTCCAGCTCATGCCACGCGCCTGACAGTCCTGCCAGTTGCTGTCATCTTCTTACACCAGCTAAATACCTCACCAGGTAGTCCCAGGCCATGTCCCTGTACCTGCATGCACACCATGCCACACCACAAACAACACCGGCCAACTCTGCCTTAACCTGTGCAAAGATCCCACCACAATGAGCAAAAATATTCCCTATTAGAGACCATCCTCATTTTTAGAGGGCAAGACCATGCAAACACTCCTTGGAACAGGCAGCGAGACCATTGTGCTTAGAGCAAGCATTCCCTCCGAGTAAGGCTTTATTTTGCATCCTTATTGCTGGCATTAACAGGCTATATAAACGTAACATGCCTTCCTTACATGAGTTATCCTCCCTACCTGCCATCAGTGGCCACACTGAAATGCAGTGATTTCAAATGAGCAGACAATTCACAGACCCACACCATCAGCGAGAACTGAAGTTTTTGTCCTGTTCCTCTAAGGAAAAAGCTCTTAAGGGGCCTTTCCCCCTTTGTGACTCTGTAATCAACCAAATGCTCCTAATGTTCAAAACTCCACAAGGTGCTGACCAGCACCAGTTAAGCGGTCTGGTGAACAGAGACTTTCACCAGCCTTCACATTCACAGGTACAGCTGAAGCCACAACAGAGACTGACACAAGCTGTAGCCTTCCGAATTTCCAGACTATGAGCCGGGGAACTCCACCTAAAATTACGAGCCACACCAAAATCTGCAGCTCTGACCTGTCCCCCATAGCACATCGATGGGAGCTCTGACACTACCAGGGGATAACAGGACCCATCTCAAAGGTCCCACAGGGAGTCAGCAGTGTGCACAGCTGGGCCCCAAGATGACAAATGTATAAATGCAACCACATGTAATTGAGGAGAGGATCCAATTTTTAAATTCTTATTTATCACACTAGCCACTAATTAAGAACCAGACTTTGAAAATAAGTAGATCATTACATTGCAAGATTTCATACCCTGCTTAAGAAGAAAAACTACAAAAAAACAGAGGTCATGGCTGGCAGATCCTCACATAAAGGCCCCTCTGCTTCAAGGAAGAGAAGTCAATACAAGCCACATGCCCACAGAAGGCTCCTGTTGCCTGGGTGAGCCTACAAAGCTACACTCAAAGACAATCCAGGTCTGCCCTGAGCTTTTCCAAAATGCTGGGAGTGCTTTGATTCCCAAGTCAGACTTGGCTCTTACTCAGGGGAGGTATTTAAACCTAGACTTGGTACAACAGCAAACCTCTGCAAGGTCCATCACAGTGAGACACAAACTGAGGAGAAAGCAAAGGTTTACAATAGCCGCTGGCTGTAATCACAAACTGGCATCAATGAAAGATAAGGAAAAAATAGTCTAAAACCTCAAGCAGTCGTACAGTTCTGCTCTGCGGCTCTCAGGGTGAGACTGAAACATAGGCCAAGGAAGAACTGCCACCACAGACTACTGAGCACCATGGTCCACACCAGCAGACGATCACAGTTCTGTAGCAGAAACCTCTGAGGCAGAGAGGCCACGCAGGTACATCTGGAAGGAAAAGTTCAGCAAGCCCCAAGACATTAGAGCTCACAGCAGTCTTGAAGCGTTCCTAGGGGAACACCAGGAAGCTATCAGCTGAGAGAGGCATGGGCTGAAAGTCTATGCAATGAGCGGGTCACCTGGCAAAGGATTGTGATTTACATCTCTGAAAGGTGTTCTTGGAAGAACATCCTGCAGCGCATTCAGGCACAGAGGGAGGCCCGAAATCCCCCCCGGGGTGCTGGCAGAGGCCTGATGCTGCCCTGCGCTGCCCACTCTGCTCCCTGCCGCACCACGGCAGGGTTTTCCCGTGAAAACTCCACACGGCTCCTCCAGAGGGGGATGTGCAAATAACGTATTACTAATTAACCAGCAGCGACACGGCGAGGGCAGGCTACAATACTCACCGGGGAGGCAGGAGCCGTCCCTGCTCTAGCTCGGGGAGCGTTTAGCGTGGTAAATAACCGGGGCTGCCCCACGACCGACAGGAGCCACGCGGCTGTACCACCGGCTCCCACCCCCGCCGCATCCCCTCCGGGGCCGGCCGGCGGTCGCGCCCCGCGCTGCAGCCGGGCGGGGCTCAGACCCCGCAGGGCGGGCGGAGCGTGCCGGGGGAGGCCGCGGTCCCGGGTCTCCCGCCGGCGGCCCGGACCCAGGTGAGCGCCGCCTCGGCCGGGCCACGCCGCAGCCCCCCCCCCCACTCC
>WTSP01016362.1:21664-40869 GCA_025331215.1 Actenoides lindsayi | reverse complement strand
AAAAACTGGTTTGTGGGGAAATTAAAGTACGTTCCGCCTGCAAGCCAAATTTTTAGCCAAACCCCCCCCCCCCCGCCCAGTATTTTCAAGTCCATCAGTACAGAAACTGAAAATAGAAATTTTTAATTCAGACTGCAACTGAAAGGGCAAAAATATTAAGCCTGGGAGATGAGAATGGAAAAAAATTGACAGATTGGGCAGGACCAACAACTGGCTAGGAAGCAAGCAACTGTTTCTTACCATAGAAATTTTTATTTTGGAAGGTTTCAAAATATCGGTTTAAAACTACTTTTTGTTATTTTTCCAGCATAAAACATGTTTAATATTTAGGTTACATAGTAGGTAACACTCTGACTTCTATGTCATACTGTGAACCAGTGCAGTTGATATCAGTATGTATTATATTTTAAAATGAACAAGGAAAGTTCTTAATGCTCTGATGAAACCTTTTCTGGACAGCAGTGTCTCCTGTCCTTGTTTTACAGAGATGATTTCTTTTATGACATTTAAAGTGTGGAAAAAGACTTTGTTATTGGAAACACAGGCCTAAGTAGTTCCTTCAAAACAGAATGAAACATTCACAGTCATCTATCTAGTTAATGAAAGAGAAATCTATGCAAACACCATCTATACCATATTTGTTCTACTAATTTTTGTTCACTCTTAAGAGCCAAACATTTAATGAACATTATATTCTAAAAAATAAACTATGACTTTCACTACAGGGTACTGTTTAGATTGTAAGAAGCTAATAGTTTGAATTCCTTCAGCCTTACTACATTTTAAAATGAGTAGGTGTAGTTCTACATTGTTCCAAGATCAAGTTTTCAAGCTACCCAGTGTTTAGTGAAGTTTGTCATAAATAGTAAAAGGATGTTCTAGTTCTCTCCATGAGATCCAGAACAGAGAATTCCTTGTTTTGCAAAATAAAAGGCTATCAGCATTTGCTGTCACTGAGGAATACAGCAAGAAATACGCAGATACCATCTGCAGCCTATTCTAAGGTAGTTGTGATACTGCTGTCTGGAAGACTGCCTCGCTGTAGAAGTCTTCACCTGACACCTCTGATACTATTGCCTTGATACTATTGCTTGGTGGAAGCTTCACATAACAGACTTCCTGAAAGGAAAACAAACCTTCTAACTCTGGGACCATCACTGTCTACAGTTCTTCTCTGGAAGAGGAATACTGTCTTTAGAAGAGACAGAATTATTTATCACTTGTGGAAAAGGGAAAACTTTGTGAATCAATGAATGTATAGGACACATGCCCTCTGCTTACCTCTCTTGAATATCTTTAGCAGAACCCAAAATCTCTAGATGGTGGGCAGCAGCCACTGCAGTTGCCATCAGTCTATAAGCCTCATGAGCAGAATTGCGTGAAGATGCAGAGAAGAAACACGTATGAACCCAACAGGTTCAATGGCACATATTACAGTATCTCTGAGCACGCTGCTTCGCAGAAGCACCAGCTATGCACATATATGATTGTTTTAAGACGGTGAATGAAGCAGAGAAAACATGCTAACTAAATGGTGAGGGATATACCCTATATAACTAACGCTGATTTATCTTAGGGAGTGTAGACCTTCATGAGTCAGGGCTGCTAGTGACAGCCATGTTCTTTAAAGGGATGGGTCAGAGTCTGTCACTCTTTGAACCATGCTAGAGAGTGATCATGCTGCTGGTCCACATAATTACCGACTTTGCAAATTGCAGCAAACAGTGCTATTGACTGAGATGTTGAAGCATGTGTTTACATGATTTTACCTGTTTTGGTTTATAAGTGTTATTTCATTGTTTTGGAGAAGTGTTTATTTTACTTAAAATATGAATAATTTATGCTCACAGATTGACTGCAAAACACTCTTATACAGGGTACCTGAAGCTCAGTAGAATCTAGAGTTCTTGAGATCTCACTCCAAGGTGACTTTTTTCTATTACAAAAGTGTGTGGAAAGCAAAAAAGAATCTTCTCATTTCAGTAATAAGTACCTAAACTTCAGTATAATACTAGAAAGAGCAAGGAAGTGATTATGGAACATATATGGAAAATTATGTGATATTTTAGAATTTGAAGTTAAGTAATTACACCGATATCTCAAACTGTATTTCTGCAATCTGTGTTATACTTCCCAATAAATCTGTGAATCATCCATCACTAATAGGTGTCTTAAATCCAGGCAATGATCTCTGGTTTTCAAAATCCTAATAAGAATATTCTTTCTTTCTGCCTTCTTGAATGTCTACTTTTTTTTTTTTTTTATTAATAGTTACTTTAAAGTACAAAGACAAAAGTTGTATTCTGTAAACCTTCATGTTTCCATTTCACTTCTAAAGAGAAAGATATAGGGAAAATATCTGGGAATCACAACAGCAATTTTCATTGCATTTCTTGCTGCCTCTGTTGATGATGAGGGTATCACCATCAGTGAACATTCACCCATTTGTTTTTTCTTTTTATTTTACAACAGAAAGCCCCAGAAAAGGATCCATTGCAGCAGAATAACTTACTCGCATATGGTTACTGATAAAATGTGCAAAAGCAAAATGACAAAAAAAAAGGAATGAATTAAAGCTTTAAAATAAAATAATGAAACACATTCGTTATCAGAAAGGAGATAACAACACCTTTGAACAACAAGAATTATCCAGGCACAAACAATTTTTGCTTGGATCCTGACTATCATTTTCCTCTTAGCAGATCACAAAATGTTTCAACAGTGTACATAGTTTACGATAGACAAATATACAAGCCATAAGTCTTGTAACTTGACCACAGTGCCTAACTGGCAATCAAAACAGAGAAATACTGTAAGCAGCAGTCCCTTGGGAACCTAAGCATTAGTAAACTGAGAAAATAATTCCTGTCATGGATGGCCTTCAAAGTTCTGGCATTACACTCTTTGGAAAGAAAATAAACGCAGACTAGAAGTTTGCCAAACTTAGACAAAAGCAAGACCTGTAAATACCAATCACTACCCCTTCCTGTTGTTACACATTCAGGAATGCAGAAGCTCCCTTAGGCTTATTGGAGGTGAAACGTATCAGAATGATCAACAATAGCTCTCATATTTTCAGAAATACCTTTCTTTTACTGCTAGAAAGTCATGCTTGCAGCTAACAGTATTACTGCTGTGATTACAATACACTGAAGTGTTACAGATCACCAAGCCAAAAGGTACTCAAGCTTTTTTCCCTTCAGTTTAAATTTATGTATCTAGGATAGACACACGCTAGAATGAAAATCTCACTGATCTATAAGTCTGTGGGCAATGTTTAGGTCTAAAAAAGATGTTCCATTTAGGTGACATCATTGTCAACTACTGTACAGCGCCTACCACAGATGGGGAAGTGCTATGGCAACAGCTCCTACCAGCCATAGTTTTGGTCTCTGCTTGCTCATACTCCTTGCCAGGATTGCCTCCTGCTGACATACTGCAGTTGTGTTGTTACTGCTGCTTTTCAGACTGAGTTTGAAGCAGGAGCTCACATCAGAGCATTCATCTAGTTTCCTTCTTGAGAAAAGGTCTAGCATGTGTTGGCAGTATCTCTTCACTTCTTAGAGGTTTTCCAGAGAATTATGGTAAGTTCCTCTATCTATCCATAATTCCGTGAGCTGCCAGAAAGCCTTTGGCATTCCCCCAATAATATGCTTCCACAAGTTCTGCTGAGATGCTCAGAGCAGATTTGTCTACCTAGAGCAGAATATCAGAACATGAGCTGAAGTTGTACAGCTAATGTGAAAACAGTGTACCACTGGCTCCTAAATATGAAAGTACACCAATGTTGAAAGCTCTGCAACAGAAATCCAAGATAGCTTATCTTTTGATGAGACTTCTGAGGAAATATTTCCTACCTTTCCTAAAGTTGTGCTGCCATACAGGAAAGAATAAAAAATTCAATGATCTGGAAGAGCATGGAATTAGGAGTGTGACCCAGTGATTTGGTTTTGTGGGAAGAAGGACTTTTGGATTCTGACACCTAGAGTTAGCTCTCTGTATTTTCTATGGTCCTGTCATTAATTAAAATGTATGGAAGAAAGGGGAGTTAGCAGACTGTAAGTTTTAATATTAGTGCACTCACCATGAAAATTAATATTGGGTATCAGATGAAAAACAGAGTTACAAGAATTATATATATTTTAACTTTTGCTAAAAGCATATCCAAACATTACCTGCTGTCTTGGTATGTCAAATTTAATGTAGTCTACAGAAATATAAAGACAGAAAATGGCCAGTTCTTTGATGGAGTTTTTGCTTGGTGTTTTAGAATACTCTTAATATGTCTTGAAAAAGAAAAAAAAAGGAAGCAATTTCTAGAGGTTTAGAAGGACACTTCATAGAAGGGCTAATTTATCATTGTCTTTTTCTGTCTTGCTGTTTCCATGCAGACAGGAAGAGAATGCAGAATGAGGATGAGATCATTCTACTAAGTAATGCTACAGTATTCCATCAAAACTGATTATTGCCTGTAGTTGTTCAATCCAGATAGTAAAAGTAAACCAGTGATCCAACAGAATTTCTGAGCTTAACCCAGCCATATGAAATTCAGAGAGTTCTTCAGCCAAGTCTGTTCTAAAGGAGAATTCTGTGCAGACAAGGGTAGTATAATAAGTGTGCTGTATATGCACCCATAAAATCATGCAAATTAAAATTCTTAATCATCTATTTCTTGGCAATATCTATAAATGTAGGTTTATTTAGAATAATATATATTGAGTTTTTTCTGATGTAGTTATTACCTCAGTGTTGAAATGCTGTAAAATATGGAAATTATGATCTCAAAGGGATTGAAAAAAGTGTATTGATTCAAAACACTACTAAAGGACTGAAGAAAATGAAAGAGAACCTTCTTGTTAACTGTGCAAGGACTTTTTATCCCTTTATTTATCCTTCAGTAACAAAATGAGAATATAATATGATGTTCATTACAGGTTAGAATATTCCCATTTCTATGAAGATTGATTTTGATAAACATGTGCATAAGCACACTGTTACATTAAAAGGGAAACAAGTATTAATGAGTGGGATTCAATACTGATTATTTAAAGCAACAATTATAATACAGAAGTTATTGACAATATTTCTAGTTCTTTGAGTACTTTGAGTTCTTCTAGATCTCTACAGTTACTATGTCTTATATTCTTAGGCAGTGTTTAGAACAAGCTGAATCTTGCAGGGATTTCTTTCTCTTTTTTATTTTATAACCTAAAGTGACAAGAATGTGTATAAATAAAAAATTAATACACAAAGTTCTTAATTTGTTTTATTCTGATGTCTCCTTAAGTGATTTAAACAACTAGACTATTTTCTAACAAACTGTTTGAAGTGGCTAAAGTTATATGACATGTCATACTTTTTTTTTCCAAGATGCTTTGCTTTCATCTCTATTTCATGAGCATTTTTTGTAGACTTGCACTGGCTATCTGAACACATTGAGACAGTTCTTGGGTAATCTGTGTCTGATTTATGGGTGGGTTATAAACCAGAAAATTCCAAATGATAATTCTGTCTTAAAACAGAGAGATGTATCCTTATTTGTGCCCTTCTATTGATTATGCTAACTATAAAACAATAATATGCATTTTATAGTATGTATTATTTTTTCTCGAGTCTGCATCAAGTTAAAATTGTAGGACCTGTTTTCATAAACAGAAAGAATATAAATCTAATTTTGTTCACTCCTATAATAATGACAACACTTTTGCATATTCTATCTCAACTGGACTGCCTAAGTATTTTTTTATGATTATATAAAACCTGAACTTTTCTTTTTGAGTCATCCACATAATTTTTAATCACTCGCTGTAGCTCATGCAAAAAAAGTAACAGCTTGCTTCTTGTATGAGTCAGAATCTAAACAGAGCTATTTAAAAATCATTTGGAAGATGTGTTATTAGCTAATTAGCATAATGTAGTTGTAGAGAAGATATACAATCTAACGTGTTTCACTGAATCAGTTCATAAATAAAAACTGTTATTACCTACTATTTCCTATACTATATTATTTTCCTTGAGATTCTATAATATGGCCAAGGCATTCAAAAAATGCTGTCAAACAGATATCAGATCTGAAATGCTATGCTGCAATTGGGGCACATCTTTCATTTTTGATTTATTACATTCCAACACTGTCTACTTTACTTAAACATTTGCACCGAATTTAAGTTTCATGTCTTAATATCTTTATAATTGCTTGGATGTATAAGAAAAGATAATTTATTCTAATTTACTGTTACTACTTCCTCTTAAAATAAATTGCCTGAGTTTAAAATCTGAAAGAATAAATCTGAGTAAGACAGAACTTTTTGATTTTCCCAAAATGTGTTTGTATTGCATTAAAGAAAAAATACAAAGCAGCAAAATCAGCTTACATTTTATGTATACTTAATCATTAAAATCTTGCTCTGAAACAGGTTAAGCCCAATGATTTGATCATCATTGGATTCCATGTGAATTAATAGCAGATAGTGGTCCATAAGTCAGGCCTGACTGATTTCAGAAATTTACATTCATATATTAGCTTTAGCGTACGTTATAATGCTTGGCTACATCCTCCTCAAAGTCAGTGGAGATTGCAAGGTATTTGCTTTCCTCCAGAATCCCTAAGCTCAACAGGAAAGCATAAAGGCCTAAGAGATTTAGGGGATCATTGAATGACATTCATAGACTATCTATCTCTACATCACAGTTACATTACATTTTCCAGACCTCTGGAGAAAAAGTATAAAAGGCTTTTATCTATCATCTAAAATTTCCTGATCTAAGCAGAGTTCTGAAATAGTCACAGAAGAACCAGAACAGAAACCAGCATAGGTAAAAAAGAAAGAAAAGATAGTTATATTATAAATGTAAAATCCTTTTGGATTTTGAAAAGACAGTTTATAACAGTTTCTGAAGGTGAAGCTGTCTGCAAACAGGCTGAATATCATATCTACTTCCAAGAAAAAGGACAAATTTATATTTAAAAAATCTCAAGGGGACACTGACTGATGTGTCAGTGATACTTAATATGCTACTGGTGAGGCCAAAGTTCAACTGATTTTAGATTACAGAAGTATCAGGAATACTGAACAACATGTCTGAACTTCTGTAAAGCAAAAAGTAGTATTTGTCAAAAAAGGCAATATAATTGGAAAGCTATTTTAGATCTGAATACTACCTGTCACTGGGCATCTGTGGATATTAAACTGTTCCCAACATGTTATCTTTTCTGACTGTGGCTTATAAAGACAGAAAATAATTATTTTTTCACCAGAGTTCCTAAGTATTTCATCTTGCAAATATCTGGATTTCCTGGTCTTGTGCCTTGTGTTCTGTGACAGTGATGCAGATGGTCTCCATAACCTCACAGGCAAACTTCTGAGATCTTACTCTGAGTCTTCAGATGCCTTCCCAAGATGCATGCTAATTGTTTTTTATGAGTACCTTTCAGTATTTCCCATATAAAAGACAACATCGTGCATCAGGTTGATTGCAATAAAAGTAAACCTGGAGTCTCATTTTACTTTTTTTTAGATAAAGTTTTAAGATTACATTTTTCAAGATTAAGTATTAGTATAGAAATGGACATCATAGACAAGAAAAAAACTGAATCTACATACAATTAAAATAAAAAAATACATTTAATTAAAAAAATCTTATGAAATTGTTTAGAATCAAATAGAGAGATATGCAAAGGAAAATACCAGCAGCTGCCAAGGAGGACTCATAACTGTAAACAGAATTGAGAGGAAAGGATTGAGAGAATATTAAGGTAAACTCAAAGAGTAGTGTTTAATACTCATCACTTTATATTACTTTACTACCTTTTGCAATACTGAAATAAATAAAGTTCATTGTGAAGAAGTAAGATTTCATTTGCCAGTGAACAGAAATGAATATTTTAAACTTGGCAGTACCTGGCCTTCAAATTTGTGCTGCATCATCATGTGTTAGTTTAGAGAGTTGCATAGAATTTTGTTTCCTGATATGAAAGGCCAAATAGAAAGTTCCTTGGTAAGGTCACTTTTTCTTTAAGCTATAGTATGGGACACTTCTAGTTAGAGCAAGGGGTTCATCAGTTTCAGGAAGAATCTCAAAAGCTTATCCTGCTTTAGTCTACTGCCTGGATACTTTTTACATTCTCCCCAAAAAGTGGTCCCTCAAGGAGTCCTGTAGTATCCAGCCATGAAACTGTCACTGATGAAGTGCTTAGGCTTGTCAAAACCATTCTCAAACTTATTGTGATCCAAAAAGCCAGCTTCTTTCAAGACAAAAAAGACTGAATCTGAAATACTGTTATGTAAATCACCTCATAAGTAGCATACTAGTTACAATGAACATCCCCAAACTATAGACTAGTAGTCCCTACTAAAATATAACCACAGTTTTTCTTGGATACTTTAGAGTTTCAGCTTGGACAAACTGTCAGTCTGACATCTGTCATCACACAGCAACGTTATCTCCAAAAATGAACACCTTTTACGTTTTGTCTGCCAACCTAGTCCCACAATGGAACCTTTCATAGCCTCTTTTTTAGGAACAAATTTTAAACAATTTTATCAGTGAGCCTGTGGTGTAGAGATGATTGGAAACATAGATTCTCTCATCAATTGCCATCAAAACTCAAAGCATCACTGCTTCCCCTCCAAATTATTGCACCAATATTGCTTCTTTTGGCAGCATTGTAATCATTATCATAGCAATTTAAAAGTTATAATTTGTATGAAGACCATGGGTCTCTACCTCTCCTCACTACCTCTGGGCGCAAGGAAAAGCAATCTCAAGCCTAATTTGTGATCTCTGACAGATTAGTGTTATCTAGATCTAGGGCTGTGAGTCTGTTTCAGAAAACGTTAATTTCAAGGTTATCCCTCTAATCCTTCAGATCCTGTGTTCAGTGGACTGAAGAATTAGGACTTTTATATAAAGTGAATCTCTATCTGAAGAGGGAAAACTTTTTCAAGATCTAGGAAACCAAGGTAAGAACTTCTAATTACTTGCTAATGGTTTAAAAAGTAATTCAGTATGACCAAATTACTGTCTGGGTCAAGTGATTTTGCACAGAAGCTCTCTAGCTGTACATGGTTAATGCTTTTCAAACAGAGCTGCTTTTGAAGCTATTCATTCCCAATTGACTATGATTCTAGATATGTTCCTTTTCCAAGTTACACATTTCTAATGCTTCATTTCTATTTAGAAAAGGAAATTTGAGACAATTATAGCAATAAAAGGAATTAATGGAAATTTTGACTAAAAATATCTATAACCTGGAAGAGATGCAACCATTTTGAAATTAAGGCAAGCACGAGACCTGACAGGATAATGGGGATAAATGATTCTCACCACCTACACAACAGGGACAAGGATGGTGAGGTTGATAACAGTAATATTGAAGTATGTTTTCTAGCATGTTTGCTTTCCTTTCTGAATTTGTAAAATCATCACAGAAATAGCAGAGTATTTTGTTAATGAGTGAGAAAGCAAGACAGAAGAATAACAATGCTACGAAACAATAACCAGACTGCCCTTATGGGTCAAAAGTAGCATTAGGCACCTAACTGGTTAGGAGTTTGTTTCTTTAGCCTGTATTTATCCATTGCAGGAGGTGGCTATTATATTAACTTCTCTGCTTATTTTGAAGAGCTGTGAAGATGAAGCAAAAAGTGAAAAAATATTGGCAGTTCCTTGGAAAAGGTTTGTGGTGATATGCATGCAGACACTCACAAACTTAGACAGAATAAAGTTAGACTTTGGAAGAAGTGTTTT
Source organism: Actenoides lindsayi (assembly GCA_025331215.1). Classification (NCBI taxonomy): domain Eukaryota; kingdom Metazoa; phylum Chordata; class Aves; order Coraciiformes; family Alcedinidae; genus Actenoides; species Actenoides lindsayi. The sequence continues at coordinate 31,119 of WTSP01016362.1, read as the reverse complement.
AATTATCTTGCCTGAGAATTTTCTGTGGAACTCATGAAATTCGTATTGTCTTGCCTACCTATCTACAAACCCTCCTTCCTGTATCTAGTACACTAATGTTTCTGTTAAGGTTTGGGAACTGGTTGTTTGTTCTTTTTTTTTTTTTCAGTTGACTAACACGAGGCGTCCCAAGTCTGTTATCCAGGTTTTTCAGGTGGAAAAACCTTCCTATATTCCTCTGCTGTCACTGCCCATGAATCATCTCAAATACACTAGTCCAGGCCTGCATAGGTCACTGGGCAGACTCTGTATGCTCTTTCCTCAATTATTCGAGAACCAACAGCACACCTCACTTTCACTTCTGGCATCTTAGAGAGTAACTCCTTCTCACCCCTAGCCTGCAGAGTTAGTAAATGTAAAGGAAGAAGGAAGCTTAAAGAAGCTTTTTATATTTTGGTAGAAGAGCAGCAAACTCTGACAGTTCTGAGCTGTTGTTAGCTTTTCTGTGCTTGCAGATCTGTGGTGTCTGGGACAGTACCCAATGTTCTGGAATGAACCTCCTGACCCCACCCCAGCCCACCCCTTCTAATCTCTCAGGGTGATCCATGTGCATCAAAAGAGGTAATGAAGGACTTCTCTGCAGGATATCTGTATCAAAATAGGGCAGTATAAAGTATTCCCAAATAAGTAATGTCACTGACTAATAGTAAAGTCTCAGAAATAATATTCCATACATCTGAAACAACAAATAGTATTGCAGAAATTCCTCCAAGCATAGAAAACTGTGGCAATCATTGCTTAAATTTAGATAAGATTTTGATGGTAAGGATTATACACACACCAGTAAAGCCTCTATTGATTACACATTTCTGTCTGGAAAATGAACCCTAGTTTTCTTTTTGCAATAACACATTAATTTTCTTTTCTTCTCTGCTCTTTCTTATCTAGAGTTTGTTCTTGGAATTTTTTTCAAATGAAACAAACATTTTGCAAAATAAAATCCCAGTTTCCTAAATTTCTTATTTCTAAATGAAGTCAGTTACACTAGATGTGCTACATTATAAATGGCAGTACTTTGACAAGAAGATGAAATCAAGGTCAAATAGTTATGTCTAAATTCACACATGCACATAAATGTATATATTAATAATATTTACTTACATATACAAACAAATTTACTTACACACATTGAATCTGGACCTGTAAGAGTGATACAAGAAATAGAGCTCCCCATGAAAATACACAATGGAGGGTAAAAAATATAAACATGGCCTAAAAAAAGTCCTGCTACTTTGATTATTATATAAGACATAAATTGGGATATAGATTATGCTCTACACATTGACACAAGACAGCCTGAACCTAAAGTTTGTAAGATTTAATTTTCTGTTGCTATTAATGAATATTACAACAGCAGCTGACCCCTGTGGCTGGGTATAAAAAGCAGTGTATATACCTAGCACAACATTTGCAGACCTCCTCAGTTTTGTGTTTTTAATGTGATGAAAAATTGTACGAGTAACAAAGGAAAAATGTCATGGTAACTAAAACATTTCCTATACATGTATTTTAGAGGGAAGCTAAATCAACGGTCTTCAAAGAATTACTAGGGTTCTTTCTAGGAGGTTATTGACAAATATGTAGTTTGTCTTCTGAGTTTGTGCCTCTTTCACAGATTGGTGTATTTGTGATCCCACAGGCAGGAATAAGTGTCTGTAATTCATTTCTCCTTGTTAACTAGTGTGCTTTTGTGTGTAGGATGATTGACAGCAAACTCGGCTTAGTCCCAACGGATGAGCTTGTTAGCAAAACCCTAGCATCCTATCTCTAATAAAGCATATCAGCAGTACATTTTGTCCTATCTATTAGCCTCTCTGTTTCTTTTTTGTGAAAAGCTGAGTGTCCCTTTGAAGCAATGACAAATAAACCCCTGAACTGAAGTGCTAGGCTGCCTTATGGACAGCTGGATAGTAAATGTCACACCGTGTATAGAATGCCTATTATCAGAGTGAGCCATTTGTTCCATTCCTTTCAGTATCTTAATGTAATACAAAATTGCTAAATCAAGCCCCATGTCTGTGACAGAACATAATTAATGAGAAAGCAGGAGCCAATTCAACACTCTTTATTGGGACCTAATTGGCTCAGGCAACAGAGTTGTCACTCAACAAGAGACTTCCTTTAAAGCAATTTTGTTCTTGGTTGTATTACAGAGCCTATTAAATTGTCCCCTCCTTGATCACACAAAGAAGTATCTGCATGCAATAATTAGCTTTTCCAAGGGGATTTTTTTTAACTCTTTCAATAATAGCACATTTTCAAGCACTGCTGGAGGAAACAGCACAGGGAGATGTGCAGCCTCTGGACTGAATAATTGTAATACAGGCATTTTGGGAAAGCCTATGAGGAGTATACCAAAGCTACAGCTGGTACGTAATGTGGTGGCCTGACTTCAGAGAAGGCTGCAGGTCAAGCTGGGCATCTAATATTTGCACTCTGTACAAATTGCTCAGCTAAAGGAGCAAGTGAAAGGTATGGATTGTTTAACCAAGTGCTTCCTTTCTGACATAGTATTAAGCCACCATGGGGAATGAGAGGTCCTATTTCCCAGTGCCAGTATCTGAAACTTTTGATACCAGGATGAGCAGCTGTTCATTTTGAGTAGGAATCAAAATCTAGGAATCTTTTACCTGTAAATGTCCATGAGAATTTCATGGACTGTGTGTTTTTCATAATCAGTAGATAGTTATTGCAGAGTCAACTGATGAGGGAACCTTGTAAGCATTAAAAAAGAAAATTTTTTGCCACCCAAAGAACAAACTTCACACTTTGGAGTTAAATGGTATGTATGTAAGAACAAAGTCTAGAATCTGCTTCTGTAACCTCCAAAAGCATAAAGCCCTACAACCAGGTAAAAGACAATTTATTCAAAACCAAAATACATCACTTCTTGAAGTACCGTAATTTAATGACCATCAGAAAGTGTTCACATGTGTCTTTAGCTTGCAATATTTTACTTATTTTCCAGCAAATTTCAGCTACAGCTACTAAAACTTGTAAGAACTTATTTGAAAACTAGAAAAAAAGATTCAGAGGGTTCTGAACCACCAGACGAGTATCTCTGTGCTTAGAAAGGCTTGACAAAAGTTGAAGTTATATTTTCTGTTCAGTCTAGAATTAAAGCTAGTAGTGCAATGGAGGACTTGGCCATGTTTTTCTCAAAATTGTGACATACCCTCCGTATTACGATTTTCTGATATTTGTATAGGTGATTATTTGCACCTGTCGAAAATAGTTCTGGAAATACAATGATAAAAAAAGACATTAAAAAAAATGTATATAGCTATTAATAGATATTGAATATTGCTGTATTAGTTGTTATCTTTTCAGAATCCTAAGTTAAAGAAATCAACATATTTGGTGTTTAATAATCAGTAGATTTTAGTACTTCCCTCTTATGTCTTCCAAAGACTAGAATGATGTGACCAATAATATGGATAATAGTATGTTATCATTTATATTATTATTATTTTCTTCAGGGTAAAAATTCCAGGGATTTCAAAGGGAATGATGAAAACAATTAAAAGAATGCAGAACATTGTGGGTTTATTTTCAATGAAACACATATTTAATGGGTCTTGGCATATGCTGTATCTGCAGTTATATTAAGTGATTGTGATGAACACATTTCAATTTGCACATTTTATGTAGCTTTTTTAGTGGTAAAAGTTCATTGACATCTGCTCTAATATGCATGCAAACTACAGCATTGATAATATTCACCCTTTTGTAGACTGAGCTAGAACATAATACTTAAATATATTATAAACCCCCCTTTTTTTTTTCCCCCAGATTTAACAAAAAGCAAAGCAAAATCCTAAATGCAAATGTGAATCAACAATGTCCTTTCCCAGGTGACTCATGAAGACTACAAAAGCATATATTCTGAGCACGGTTTTATTAGCTTAGTCTAGTAACAAGTGAAAATGATTGCAAAACCTTACATAATCTAAGGTTCTTTAAAATCACTTGCAATCAATATTATAAAAAGTAAATGATATGCTATGATTAACTCAATATGGTCAAGAATACTAAAGGACACTGAAGAATTTTAAAGAATACACCATGGGCATCTACTGAGAAGATTTTCAAGAAGTGAAATTAAAATGTTAAAAAAAAATAAAATAAACTGAAATATTGCACAGACTTTTATCAAACAAATATACCTGGAAAAATAGTCACGGAAAAGATATTTTGGAAATATATTCAAAACAGCACTGATTTGAATGCTTTATCAAATAAAATAATTCTCTGATATTCAATTTTCATCCAAAAAGTAGCTGAGCTCCTGAGTGAATTGCCAAGCTTCTGTAGTTTTGGCCATCATAACTGTAAAACATTAGTTGCCATGCTGTTTGAATCTAACACAAGACCAAAAGGCTGTTTCTCTTGTTTCAGAAAACCTAAAGCTCCAGATATTAGTAATAGCCTCCTGACAGCATATAGCTAGAAGTTACATATCCCTGCATGTCTATGCTTGAAAGGTCAATGTCACTAAAGACATAAAAATGAGGTCTAATCAAGAGAGAAATATGACATCATTTGGTTGTCATTACAAACAGAACTAGAATGTGTGATTTCAGGACTGGTGGTTATTAATACTACAGTAAGTGTAAAAAAGACAAAGCATATTAGTTATGGCTTGCATCTCTTTAATACATAAGGACAGTATCTTGCTTCTACATTAGCTGACAGTGGCTAGCAATAAAGCAAGAATTAGACACCTGGTTTTGTGTCTTATACAAAGTTATTATGATGCATAAAGAATAACATTGTTTAGATCTCTTAAGTGTTTTTTTTCAATATGCAAGGACCTCACAACAGATGTCTCAGTAAAGACTGGTTTACATAATGGCTTTGAACTGCTTCCTTGTTTTGATAAACAAAGCATTGTTATTATTAGTAAATCTGGCAAAAATGTCTGAGTCACGACAGAAAACCTTCCGTCATTTTTTCTGCGTAATATTCTCCTGCAATAGCCCACTATTTTACCCTATGAAAATGGTGACAAATTCTGTGGCATACAATTTTCCAGAATAAAATGAAAATGTAATCCTTTTTTTTTAATGTAAATACTGTCTGCTTTCTTCATCTCATATACAAATGTAATAATATCTGCCCTATTAGCTTGGTCAACCAGTGGCATAATTCTACTCAGGTGACTGTATTTCAGAAACAAAAATACTGAACACTCTAAGCAGTCTTGGATTTCTAGGCACTAATTTTGAGGGAGTCTGCAACCTCTGCATCTGTCATGTAACCAGACTTTTCTTCAGCACAAAGTATGATTAAAAGTAATAACACATGTCATACCACTGTGGCAATGCCAACACAGAGGATGCATTTCTACAGAACAGATGGTACTTGCAATGCTAAGAAGTCTATTCTCTTCATTTTACCTCATTGTTGCTTGGCTTCTGTGCCTTCTCACACACGTCACACATTTGAAAGTGTGCACAATGTCCTCTTTCTAAAGAGCACGAGCATATGAACTCATATAAACAAGCTCAGAATGCAGATTAATTTATCTAGAGCATAATTCAAAATAGACTTAAAACCAAATAATAATAATAGTAATAATATCTTAGCAGAAGTGTCCTATATTCATATAAACCATTACAGGAATCTGTTCACCTGCTATGTTGCAGATACTAATGTGAAATAAAGCAGTTTCAAGAAGTGCTGAGTAAACTACATGATAACTTGAGACTGAACATAGAATAATTTAAAATACAAAAGAACTGTGAGGCAGGAAAAATTCCATCTGACCTTCATCCAAATTTGATGCTCTTGTAAAAAATGTCATGGGACACTTACTGACTAAGAGTTTTTTAAATATCATTCACAAGTTGGTACGTCTAGTATTTCAGTAACTGACAGCAAGATATCAAGGCAAGAAGTTACACCTATAAGGAACCTCAGAAAAGAGTTCCATACATTATATAGTTACTATAATATATTGAAGGTCTTGAATTTTCTTTACAGATCTGCAAAACCTCTAAATTAATGTTTATGAAGATTTTGCGGATCACAAAGTGAGGGAGAAAAGGCTTCTACATGTACAGAAGGAAGAAAGTTCTGATTGATAATGCTACGGGCTACAACTCAGTAAGTCTATGTCCTGCTCCAACAGATACTGTTTTGTATGTTTATTTCTCAGTTGCACAGGAAGTGAAGTTCAGTTCATGAGTGTAATACTCTCAGATATAGGACCAAGAAACAGGAAGAGTTACAGCTATGACAGTGAGCAAGCAGGAATGATCTGCTGTGAACACATCAAAACTAATTAAGGAATGAGTCCATATATAGTATAATAATAAAATGTGGTTTCTTTCTTGATCTGCAAGAGAATGAATAATGTCACTGCAAGCCAGTTTACACATGCCTTTGGCAGCCTGAAAGATTACGCAAGTGCCCTGAAAATTGGGTAAAATCAACTGCCATGGTCTACCCATGTGTTATCTCAAAAATGCTGACAGCCTGCTCAATGCTTTTCTATGGCTGTCTATGGGGTCTTCTATACAGAGAGATATGCAATATTTAGCATGAATAAAGACTTGGAAAAATGCTAGCATATGTAGCATCTATATTTTAATGTCATCTGAAACATTCTCCATAGTTTTTTCTGCAATCAGTCTTTTCTGCAATCAGTCTAGTCTAAAAAGACCCATTATAATAAATTGGTCAGCCTGTTACATGTCTGCCTATCTTGGTGGCTAGACAGAGAAGACTGTTAACTGCATGATATGTGATATAGTTTTCACAATGGCTAGTACAGCATAGTGACTTGCAAATGATACAAATAATTTCCTTCATCTTTATTTCTGCTATAAGCTTTGTTTTCTTTTTCTTTGATTTATAGTATTAGGGAGAAAACTTGTTAATCACTGGCCTTCACTGGATTATGTGTGAAATTTAGGATACAAAAAGTGAGCAAATAATAAATTATGCCGTCCTTTGTAATCTACTCAAGGAATCTTCTTAACAGTTGTGAGCTTCACTGCTCTAGACAAGAAAGAGATGCTAACAGTATACATAGCTATTTATAGGAATATTTCAAGGAAAAAGAATATTTTTTCCTTGTTAATCAATCATTAATTGTTCAAAGCTGGAGATCTCAAAGCTCTTGGAAACATTTTAAGGATTTGTTAAAGCATCAGAAATCCTTTAGGCTTACTGCAGTCTATTTCAATGTTGAAACTGTATGTTATGGGTTATGATCCCTGTAAATAGAAGGCATTTTGTTATGCCTGTTCTCCACTGTCTTTCTTAACCGTGACATTCTGAACAGACTCTGCTGGGGATCTGTTGGCAAACACAATGCATTATTGGTGATCCTTTTTTGTTAGACCCTTCCTGTCAGCCCAGGGAACAAAAAATGATTAGGAGACATGGGAATAAAATTCCTTTAAAAGCTGACATAGGCCTCTACTATGGGTTAAAATTCTTCACACAACTCATCAGTGGAGGAAAAAAATTACTTAAGCACTGTTTTTCTTTAAGACCTTTGGGTACATATTTCATTTTGGCTAGGAATTCTATGTGAAATGTATTTTATCATTTCAACGGTTTTAAAAATAGCTATGTAAACAGTTCATCCCCAGACAACACATAAGGCTTTATTTGGGGAAGATAAATAGTATGATAAAGCTGACAGTCACTCTTTATTCAGGATAGATGTAGCAAGCTGTTACTACTTCTTTTTTGAACAAGAAACAAACAAAAAAAATATACCTCACTGAAATAGAAAGCTGCTTAGACACGCTATAGAGACATAAAAGTAAAATGCCCTGAAGCAAAAGAAAGAGTGGAAATGTTTCTGAGAAGAGATATCTGGGAAAGTGCTGAGAAATGTGAGAAGACAAATTGTCTCCAGTTACTTGATTCCTGCTGTGTTCATAGAAAGAAGATTTTGTAAATTCTTTGCAAACGAACAAGGTCTATCAAATAATTTCTCTCCTCTAATATAAATATTTCAAAGCATTCTGACTCCTTATGACTTAAAATCAAAATGAGGCAGTTGTTATTAGGTTCCATATTGTTATTCCAGAAAAGGCATATATGAAACTGTCTAGTGAAAACAGCTTGGAGAGAGATCCTCAGCTAATCCCACTTATTTAAATATTTAAAAAAGAATTACATTATAAGACTCCAAAAAATTCAAGGCTCACTATATGATATTTTTGCATGAAGATTTAATATGTACATGTAAAATCTCAGGCCAAACCCCAACATAATTAGGAGGCTTTGTGGGTTTAAGAGCCATTGTGAGAATGAGTCACATGCTGCAAAGGAAAGTGATAGAAAAAGGTATTTCCAGTAATTTTTGATTAATTATTAGAAAAAATCCTGATGCTATATTTTTAAAAGTTTTCAGCTGTCTTGGAGTTTCTACTAAGTTTTCTTGCTTCTCAAGTATAAGAAATAAATTACTTTATAAAAACCAAATAAAAAATCTTCAATCACACCAATAATTTGATTTATATGGAAATGTGGTGCCTATGCAGTCACCATGCTATATACAGATATGCATATTTTTACTGTTCTGAATACATGAGAACTGAGATTTATTAATGTGACATATTTTTATATTTGTTACTTATATTTGAATTAACTTGCTTTTACATACTCTTAAGTCCTTAAAATCAAGGGACTTCAGTTGCAGAGGAAAACTGTAGAACCTAGTTTAGTACTTGACACTGCTATAATTGGAGCACCAACAATCCCAAAGGCTGGTTTGTTCATTAGAGAGGGATTGAGAGATGTTTGTAGTTCAGAGAAAATAGGATCATATAATTAGTAGACTAACGAATCTAATGTAGATGTAACACCCATCTTATCAATGTCAAATACATATAGACTTACAAATAATTAAGTTGGTTTAGTGGTACATTTTGCTGATGAAAGGTTAAAACATTTCCAAGTTTATTCAAGTAGCAGCCAAAACAACTAAATATTTTCTAAAATATTGTATCCTCCTCATTTTTTATATCCTAGCATTCATAACTTTCATAACAGATTTCTTGTTATTTCAGAGTATCAGTACTGAAGAGAACATGACTGCTTGATGATGCAGAAAAATTACTGTTGGCTATATGCTCAGAATCATACTTCAAATTTTTTGAAATGATAGTGGATATGTTATTCTCAAATTTCTTAATATAAACCAGGCTATTACAAATACTTATATAATTTTGATATGCAGTTATACAGAATCATAGAATCATAGAATAGAATCATAGAATCATTATGGTTGGAAAGGACCTCCAAGGTCATCAAGTCCAACCTTTGCCCTAGCATTTCTCTAACCACTACACCAGATCCTCAAGTGCCACATCCATTCATTCTTTAAACACCTCCAGGGATGGTGACTCCACCACCTCCCTGGGCAGCCTGTTCCAGTGCCTAACTACCCT
>WTSP01016362.1:0-21653 GCA_025331215.1 Actenoides lindsayi | reverse complement strand
CTCTGCACTCGCTCCAGCACCTCGATGTCCCTCCTGTACTGTGGTGACCAAAACTGGACACAGTACTCAAGGTGCGGAAGACTATTATTATTTAAACATGCACTAGAAAGAAAAGAATTCAGAAAATAAACAAGGAATGCTAAGTATGTCCATATAAAACTGATGCCTAAGAAATCCACGAAACAACTAACTAACGTTTCTCATTCATGTTAGCCACTCGTTTTATATACCATGGTCTGTCTTTATCTTCAATCTAAGTAAAGTTTAGGAGTTTACAAATATCACTGATGTGTAAAATTATTACAATGATTTACTTCCAAATACCATAGAGGGACCCTGACAGCAAACACCTTGGCCCAAATAACTATCATTATGGCATTACAGTATTTGCCATTCCAAACAGAATCAAGGCACCTAAGGAGCTTCCCATCTTCTTAGTATGCCACTAGAAAGACTTAAGGTTTGCTCTAGTGTCTTCATATATATTTTTAGGCCTTAGATTAGAATTTCCAAAGTATTAATTTTTGTGTGCTTCATGAATTGACTACAGAGTTTTCACAGGCATTTGAAAAGGATAACAGCCCTTTACAACAACTGATGCCAAAACCACTATAAGGCCAGTATAAGAGGAAGACTCATTTGTTAATGGCAGCTCCTGAGAGATTAGTTTAGTCTCCCTCATGCCATTAATCTACACAGGCAACATGACTTGAGACATGCAAATGAACAGCCAAGAAATAATGGAGATTAACTGATGACATTGAAAATAATCTACTCCTAAAATTAATTACTACTTTGACTTAACTTTAGTTTTAGGCTTAAAAAACCCAAGATACAAAATTTCATTTTTTTTTCAAATGGAAGTCCATACTTGTAATATGCCAGATTTTCAGAAAATTCTGATTTCCTCTGGAAATCAGGTGCCTTTATTCTACTGCACCTTTTTTAGCTGCAGATTTAATCAGGTGGACAGAGCAAGAACTAACAGAGCTTTAATCCATCCCCTGCTCAGTCACATCGCACTGTGATTGGTGCACACCTTTCACAAACCATGAGTTCTTTTACCTCTTCCTTTTTTCCATTCCTGTTAAGGCTGCTTCTTCCCATACTGGGAACCAGTAACTATTGTCTTATTGTTCCTACCAGTATCTCTTGTCCTACTTTTCTACACATTTCCTACTACAGAACATTATGGCATTTCAAAATTTTTCTGAAATAAGAATGAAATAGGAAGTACCACCTTTCAGTTTCTACATTATCAGCTAAATAGGCAAAATGTAATACAAAAAGGCTTCAAATTTAAATACCTGAAAAATTAATTTTAGGTCCCTATTTCAAAAAATCTTTCAAAAGGATCAATTTAAAACGTATAGTTCACGACCATCAATACACAAATACTGAACAATTTTCTCAAACAAAAATACAAAGAACATTTTGATGTGAACATATGAGTCTTTAGTCTGCAATAACACTCATCACTTATCTGTTATAAAACCACAATAAGGCAAGTACTTTCATTGCCATTTTCACAGTGCAAGACACAGTATCCTCGAAACACTATCCTTTCTTCCATACAGCTCTCAAAACTCAAAAGTGAAATAACCATGCTACCTGAACTTTGAGAAGAGTATTTAATGCATTTCTTCCAGTGCATAATAGCAATATTACTTTCTAGTAAGCCTGCTGGACTGTGCTGTTTCTTATTTGGTTCTAGTCACCAGTATAGTCCTACATATATAATCACTTTCATCTGAGAATCTTTATCTTCGAAGATCTTTTCTTGAGTTAAACACGTTTAGGAAGTCTCAGGCATTTTCTGAACCTATTTAATCTTTGAATCAGTCAAGTTTCTTATTCACATCTATTTCAGATGTTACATTTAAAAAAAAATGTCCTTCTTCATATTTTGGTAGGAAAGATGAACTCATATTATACACAGTTTTATATCAATGATTTCTTAATGCAGAAAGAAAAAGCATAGATATTGAACTGGGATAATTATGTCAGGATCTTGCTCCTACAGTATTAGCATCATGTTTTATGACCAGATCTTACCACTGGATCTTCAGGAGTTACTGCAGTTCAAGTTAGAAAACAGTAACATAACTGCCTAAGCAGCTGTAATACTTGGATCCTTTTGTAATTTTCATTTCTCTAAGAACAATGCTGTGTAAACATAGGTAAAATGACATTAATAAAATCTTCTGCGAAGGACTTTGTTTTTAAAGAATGAACAGTAAAATAGCTAATGACAGTGAAAGAAGTAATGACTGAAGAATCATGAAGTATTCAGAATAAAACAAGTAGTGTTAGTCGGTTAATTATTTCATTTATAGATTTATGTATTATGAAATATCTTTATTGGGATGTCTGTGAGGTATAACAGATTAGGTTAACCGTCAAATAAGAAACATCCTTATAGTAGAGAGTAGGTGATGGTAAAAGAGCTTACCTTGTTTCTTCTTACTGACTGGCCATCTTTCATTTACCACAACAATATTACTGAAAATTTGAGACATTGATCGTATGGTATCACTGTGGAGAACAGAAAAAAGTTATTATTTGGATGAGTCAAAAAATAAAAACCATATGTAAAAATACTGTAAGCAAGCATCAATACTTTAATAAAATATTCTTCTGTGTGTTATCTGGAAATGACTGAAGAAAAAAGTCCAATTAAATAAATTGGCCACCACTTGGCAAAAGCATTTCACCTTCTGATGGAGGAGGTTAATCAAAAATTGATGCGCATAAACACACGATAAATAATTCTTTCTGCATATGATAAACAATATTTTTGTAATATGAAAAATGGTAACTCATATTGATTTTCTAAGCACAACTCTCTTCAGTATTAAACAGAATTACTGAACACTCCCACAACTGTGTGCCAACTTTCATAGAAAAAAAATTTCAAATTGGTTGAATTTTTCCTTTTCTTCTTCCTTAATATGGTGCTTTTACAGACCATGAAATTATTTTTTGAAGGGTTTCTTTAAATACATGATTAAATGATCTTTTCTTTCTTCGGAGAAAGAAGCATTACCAGCATTATCAATGAATTCTGGAACAGCCCTGTAACAACAAATTTACTGAATCTACATGATGAAGAATAATAATATGCTACAGAAAAAGTCAGACTTTTTACAGACTTCCACTAAGTGGACAAAAACATTACAATTACAGCAGCTTTCATATACTCAGCTATTTCAGCAGATAAGACTGAGAAAAAAGAGTCTAGCTGCTTCATAAAGACATCTCTACCACAATTCCACCTTGAAGATGCTGCACTGAAACAAACAGGCAAAAAATTAAGTTAAATCAGAAGATGATTTACTACACTACAGAAGTGAAAGAGTTCTTGCCACAGTTTCTGTTCCTGGGATAATCAGGTTCTGAGATCTGTCATGCTTTATAATTTGGCACTTCAGTTTAAAAAGAAAATAAATACTTCACAAACATTGTCCTTTCTGAAAGCTGATTGGCAGAAAGCACTGACATACTGTCTGAGTTGAAAAACTTTTTCAACAATGTAGACTGGAGAGTGCTCAATTAAGTGATCTATATTTTCAAAGCATGCATTTTTCTTGAAAAAAATGGTACTATGAAGAGAGAGAAGAAGGTTAAAATCAAAATATTGTAATTTACGAAGAAGCTGTTACAGAGTAGAAAACGACAGATCTTTCTCTGCCAAGAAAAATGTGAAGTAGTTTATGCATCAACTTTTGCAGACCCTCCATATCCATAATAAAAGTTTTACAGATATCACTTCAAACTCTGACCTATTTTTTGAGGGAACTATACTGAACTCCACCATGGAGTAATTCTAGATTCCTAACTGTTTTGAAGAATAATACGTTGCCACTGTCTATAATACAAAAATAGACTCAAGTTTCTCAGAAAATATGGATTTGTAATCTCAGGCTCTTGGAAAATGAGCCATGTTCCTAAAAAAAAAAAAAAGTACATGTCATTTGAGAATATGACAGTAACAGCTCCTCTTGAATTTGAATGCTGTTAGGACAAAACCATAAGCACTTTAAAAAAGCCAACCAACAAATCCTTTGTACAGTTTATAAAATTTTCTTTAAAATTCAAACTGTCACTCAGTTACCTTAATATAGAATTCTGCAATGCAAGTGTCTTATGGGGAAGTGTTAGCTAAAAAGAAATAAATGGTCCAGTATAATAGAGTTGGTTTTACTCCTACACACTGATAACATGCTATCCTTACGATAACCAGTCATCTATGTTACACCTACTAAGAAGAGCTGTAATTGTCACCTTGATATTAAGACACCACTTCATTGACACAAATGGAATAAACAGAGAATGTGTACCTGATAAGATTCATCCACATTTAAACATGAATTTACTTTATCTATATTTGCTTTCCTATTGGGCTTATTTTCTCTGAATACATAGGTATTCAGGATTTACTGGATGAAGTTTTCTTGACAAAGCTTGTATCTGAGACGAACCTCATCATAAGTCACTATACAATCAATTAGACAAGACAGAAATCAGTAAGGATGTTGATCTTCCCCTTACAGAGTTACAAGTTTATAAAATCTTAAACTTGGTCAGAAGACAGGAGAAAATGTTTCTGAAAATTAAGGGCGCTGTAATCACAGAATGGTAGGGGTTGAAAGGGACCTCTGGAGATCATGTAGTGCAACCTCTCTGCCAAAGCAGGCTTGTTTATGGCAGGTTGTACAGGATTGTGTCCAGGTGGGTTTTGAAAGTCTCCAGAGATGGAGACTGCATCATCTCTCTGGGCAGCCTGTTCCAGTGCTCTGTCAACCTGAAAGTGAAGAAGTTCCTCCTCGTATTTAGATAGAACCTCCTATGTTCAAGTTTGTGCCTGTTATTTCTTATCCTGTCACTGGGCACCACTGAAAAAAGACTGTCCCCACCCTCCTGCACACACCCTTCAGGCATTTATGAGCATTACAAAGATCCCCCCTCAGTCTTCTCCACACTAAAAAGACTGAAGTGCCTAAGTGTTTCCTTGTAAAAGAGGTGTTCTATACCCCTAATCATCTTTGTAGCCCTTTGCTGTACCATCTCCAGCAGTTCCCTGTCCTTCTTGAACTGGGAGTCCAAAACTCGACACAATACTCCAGATGCAGCCTCACCAGGGCAGAGTAGAGGGGAAGGAGAACCTCTCTTGACCTGCTTGCCACACTCTTCTTAATGCACCCCAGGACACCATTGGCCTTTTTGGCCACAAGAGCACACTGCTGGCTCATGGTTAGCTTGTCCACCAGGTCTCCCAGGTCTTTTTTCCACAGAGCTGCTTTCCAGCAGGTCAGCCCGCGGCCTGTACTGATACCTCCCCAGGTGCAGGACCCTACAGTTGCCCTTGTTGAATTTTATAAGATTTCTCTCTGCCCAACTCTCTAGTCTATTGTTGACCAGACACATTACGTATAAACTTTAGAAGATTATATTTACTACTGAATACTATGCATTACACAGTTATCAAGAATCACCCAAATACTGAGTGCAGAACCAGAACTTTTAAAATCAGAGATATAAAGAAGAAAATGGAGACTATTTTGAGATTATTTTGTTAGAAGATACCTCCTTCCACAGTAAATGCACATCCTCAAAATCATAAAATAATCCAGGTTAGAAAGGATCTCTGGACGTCATCTATTCCAATCCTCTGCTTAAAGCAGGATCTACTTTGAAGTCAGATCTAACTTCAAAGTTACATATCTAGTCGAATTTTTTAACATATGCAACATCTTCACTGGCAATCTTGCATCCAAATTCCCGTAATTCTGATGTAGCAGCTAGCAGCTGCTTGCATGAAAAGTAGTATTTAGTGATCTTATGTATGTTCACCTCCTCAGCTCAGTGAGCAAAAAGAAAAAAACAGAGAAAGACTGCTCAGATATAGCCATCCCTCTGTGGACTTAAAATTATTTTTCTTACAAGTTATTATTTTAGGAATCTACTCTGATACATAAAATATACTAAAGAAATAGTTTCTGAAAATCCAAAATGGAAATGATGATCGAAAATGAGCTATGACTGCTGCAGCTTTTATCACATCATGAATACTTGTCCTTTACTAATTCTGTGTAGGGCATTGAAAATGAAAGTACAGACGTTGAAATGCACAGAATTTAATAGTTCAAATTCTGTCTTGTTAAAAACTGTCTATATTCTTTATTCTACAGGTGACTTACTATATATCATATCAACATCATATCAACATGAAACAGGCCCTTTGTCCCTCTACTGTCCCCTCTGTAAAATAAACTATATGAACTTATCCCCCTGGATAAAAACCATCTAAAATATGTTCTACTATAATAAACAATTCTTCTCATGACCTGTCAAAAAATCGAAAATCATTCAATACATACACTTCAAAAAAGGCTACAGAAAGGAGACTTAGTATTTCCTCTTTTCTTCATATTTTTTTGCAAATATCCCTGTAGAAGAAGACCTCCTCACTCAAAATTCAACTGTAAATTCATTCATGTACTTAATAGATGAACTGATTTTCTGCTTCAGCACCAAAACTGTGCACCTCCATTGTTCCAGTGCTGCACAAGAAATAACAAACTGGCCTTTCAGAACTGTGTTCCAGTAATCCTATATATTGTATATGTAATTTAAATCAGAAACTATAATAAAATACATTTAAGATATCTGCCTTAGCATTTGGTATTCCACAGCATCTCTCCATAAGCACTTTATAGGAAACATGGAATAATGTAAAATCACACTGTGCTAGTACTGCCAACAATGTAAATGATCTTTGGTTTATATTTAAAAGATGATGGTGACAGACTGAGTCATTTCTTTATCATCAGGTAGAGATAAAATCGAGGGCAATGAAGCAGAGTCATAAACATAAAATTTAGCAAGAGCTATAAAAAGGAACTGCTCTTAGATATACTGCAATATTAAAATGTAAAATATCCCATTATAGCATGGGTAGCTGAGTCAGATGAAACTGTAAATTTATAAGTATGGTCAAAACTTAGATGGAAATAATTGAATGATTGAATGTTTTTTATTTATTTAATATTGGAGTTCAAAGGAGTAACAGTTCTGTTCATTTTAGATTATAATTTTAAAAATAGTAGTATTTAAAAAAACCTGAACAATTTGAAACTAATGTATTAGACCAAAAGAAGGAAAAAGAAGATTCTTAATAACAAAAATTTGCAATAGAAAGCTGTGAACAAAATTTTCCTCTAAACAAAGTATTTGGAAATATACAAACAAGATTAATCCAAAACTGGTCTAACACATGAAGAAAACTATAAACCTCCAACACATCTCTGTAAACTTGTCCTAGATTGGCCACAGCCTTTAAGGATGAGGAAAAATTAGGATGATCATCAAACAGAAGCCAGCAATGTCCTAACTTTTATTTTCAATATATGCTTGTAAAGCATCAGTAAATTTTAAAGACAAAACATGAATTTTAGTTCTTTATAACGTATCAAAGCTAAACTAATTCATTTAGTAAATACTCTATTTGCGAGTCAGCATGATCACGTTCGTTGTTCTAAGGACAGGATTTAAAAATTGCAAAAATATATTCTTACCACTTCGCAAGAATAAAGTTGAAAAATGTTACTCTAGATTTTTGGTGGTAATGTCAGTAATCCTGTCCTTTTTTTTCCCCTGTAAATGCTAAGCTACAAAACCAAGCATTTTACATTCACTTAAATATTGTGTAGCATTTGAAAATTAGTGGACTACAACTCATCCTGAATTGTGGTGATTCAAAATCAAGACAACACTGTTGTACTGCTTAAGCCAGTGTACAAAGTGACAGAATTACGGAAATTTAGCTTCTTCAGATTCTATAAACCATTGCTAGACAGTAGCTGAGTACAGTGCCATGCAGGCAGTAAGACTGGCTACATTTTACATAAGCCAAGAAATTGAAAGAAAAAATTAAAGGGAATCTGGCTACCAAAATTATTCCATCTGGTACCTATGAGGAGGCACAACTCAAAAATTGGTGTGCTAGAAGAGAAGCCATCCTTAGAGAGACAAGACTAAGCAAGATTACAAACACAAAATTCTGGAGAAATGGAAATCTAATTCATTAACAGAGAATCTTCAGTGTTCATGTTTGTCATGATCTGTTGAAGGATATTACTACATTAGAAGGACAGGATGTAAAACATGTTGGACTGAGAGGCCTAGTTCCAAATGCCTGGCTTTCTGGAGCAATTCCAAGAAAATGCATTTTCTAGAACAACTGCCAGGATTGTCCTAGAACAATGAGTTTATTAGAGGGTCATGTCTGAGTGTGTGATCACAATTAGGATTTCGCAAGGATGCATAAGCAGTAGTTCTAAAATGAGTAACGTTACTAATGGACTAAGAGTAGTTGTTATTTCTCCTGAAGAGTAACCAGGTTAAGGAATGACATCAGGCTTCAATAATGATGCCAGTTCAGCAATGAATCAAATTAATTGGATCAAGGAATGCAATTGGGCTTCAGTAATGTCCTTTCTTCTACTTTCAGACCATAGGATATCTACTAAGATATTTTCATCTTCTCTCATCTGCACCTCTACTAAAACATTTCTGCCAAAGTCAAGAATTTAATTTAACTTTCATGACTCTGATATTAAAATGCTTATAATGGTCTTATACTTGTATTAACAAAAATAGAGTGGCACAAGATACTGGAAATAATGAAGGTTATGGTAGAAGATCCTGACGTTATTTCACAAAAGGGGAACAAGAGACAATGTAAGTACCAGCTTTTCAATTTTGAAACTAGATTTAAACTCTTTCTAAGATGAAAATGATCTCATCCTAATTTCCAACTGTTCTTATCACAAAACCACTACTCAGCTGGCATGATTTCTTGTTGACAAACCCATGACTTGCTAAAAGGGACAGCACAACTAGGATTGAGAAGTATTGGCAGGATTGATGGAGCCTGCCTGCAACTGGCTTTAGACAGTGATTTTCTTTATTTTAATATCACAAAATCTAGTGTAATTATTGAACCTAAAGGAAATCCCATATAACTTTGTATTAGCACAACCCCAATGAATAAAACTGAAAATATGCCAATCTACCATCAATAACTGCTAGACTTGCATAATAACCATTGCTAATAGTTTCTCAGATTGTTTTGGGAAGGAGACAGCATGTCACCAAATTTCTAGGTAAGGCTAGTTTACAAGCTAGGCTAAATGGGAGGCTTGCTCTGTGGAAGCAATGAACAATACTGTCATTACAAAAGCTTCATGTTTGGCAGAACAATAATTTTCCCCCTTGATCCTTCATTCTGGGATCTATAAGACCCTGCAATTTTCAGATAGCAATGGCACAAGATCAAGGTGTTTTGGGTTTTTTTTGTTTTTTTTTTTTTAAGATAGCACTTTTTAACAAAAGGAGAGAAGCACAGAAACAGCCAGGCAGCAGTTGCACATGTGGCATTCATGTTTTGTAATAATTTCAGTCTGAATCCTGCCAATATCACTTCATCTCAAGCCACTTGCTGGGACGCTGAGCACATCCATCCTCTCCTGTAGGCTTTATTTCTACCCAACAAAGAGACTATGCTTGGCTTCAGAGACTGTTAGTCTTCAGTTTCATGGGCACAAAACCAACTCAAAATCTACTATGAATAGTGAGTAGGAAAAAAAACCCTTTAGCAGTCGATAGCAGTCACAGCATCATGGAGGGCTTCTCCATTACTAGAGAGCTGCCTTGTAAAAATAATCCTTGGCAGAAACAGGACTTACAGCACATTTGAGAAAGGCAACTTTCTAGAAAGATTTATTGATGTTCCATAGTTTATTCCAATATTTTCTGACTAATCTCCAATGTTTTTTAAGCACTGACCATACTCAGGTATCACATCTTACAAAATTCCATATGCTGTCTATCAGCAGCCTTGGTAGTACATGAGTTAGTGTCATTAAAAATTTATAAAGCACAAGATATTATTGCTGAATAGGGAAGAACACTGCTTCAGATAAAAAGAGCTACTGTTGTTCTTAAAAAAACCCAGTATACATAAAGAAATACAGACTTGTAAAAATTATTCTATGACCAAAGTGCAGTTACTGTGAATAAAAATATGAAAAAATAAAATATGTTGGAAGACATCTTAAATATACTTTTTACTTTACTTTTTGTATAGAATAGAGTTCATGCCTAATACTGCTGTGACTGCTATTGCTGCAAACTATTGCCGGGGTTGCAAAACATCTTGTGACATAGAAGCTGTAGGGTTTCATATACATAGATTATTCAAATGTTCAATCTTATACTGAGTGCATCAGATTTTCTTTTTTTTTTTTCTTAATATTGCAGTGATGTGTAATTTGAGCGTTGTTTTTAGCCTGTCCTAAATACAGCAGTCTGAATTCTTACTGTACACAGGGACTAGCAAGTGACATGATAACCTTCTGAATGCTCATGCAGTGAAGATGAGGAGAAGCCTCTGTCAGAGTGGTAAGGGCCCATAATGGCCCTGAGGTGACTCACCTGAAACCTCCACCCACACCCTGTGTCCATGGGCCCAGGGGCTCCATTTAAACTCCAGCCTGTGCCCTCATGCCTCGCTTGAGCTGTGTTGTAGCGCTGCGGGGGGCCTAGGCCTACCCAGGTAACACTGGGCTGCATCTGACCTCAGTGATCCTCTCCAGCCCTGGTCCTGAGTTGCAAATTGGCTTCCTGCCTTGACTTTGGACCTGCCTTGTCCGTGCTCATTTACCTGATGATCTAGACTCCAGCTGACCTCTTTGGTTCTGCCCTGCTTAGTTACTGTGGTGCTGGGCCCTGGCTGGTGAGGCTCTGGCCGTGCCCCCTTTGTGACTGTGCTCAGCTGTCTGTCCCACAGGGAGGAGTCAGAACAGCAGACAGCCTCTGATGTGGTGGTACCTTAGATACACCTCTGAAGACAGAGCAAATGGATAACAAAGAAGCCCTGTTTTTCAATCAGAGTGCTTAAAAAGGGCAGCTTCAGCAGTTTGCGGATTCTTTGATCTTTAGGAACCACCACATACCACCTGCTCCTCTAATAGGTGTAATGGGCGGGAGCAGCTGGTTGATCTTCCCAGAGACAAAAACTTCATTTACCTGATGTGAAGCTTTAATATAAATTCTCAAGAAAGATTTTTCTTTCTCTAGCTAGCAGCTTGGAGCAGACTATGTTCTTCAATGTTAACAGAAGCTTGTCTTCAGTTTAATTACACTTAAACTTTCACTGTATTCCCAGGAAGAACATCTGGAAGAAAAACACCTTAAAAGAAGGAGTCATGTTGTGGTGTATGGTAGGCTATGTCTACAGAACACATGATGTGCATTAGCTTAAGGTCAGGCTATACTAGGAGACATTTAAAAAAAAAATGTAAAAAAAAATCACTTAGAGACTTAACGTTGCACTTTTTCCTGTACTCAGCATTTTGTAAGTTGAGTGGCAACCTGGACATCCTAAGAACTACTGCAGTGACAGATATCCTACATATGTCACTCCCAGTACAATCTGCATACAAAGGACTCAGATAACTTCTAGTACTGTAGAAAAGAAAAGGTTACACACTTAAAAAAATTATTCTCAGGTCTACAGATAGTGTATTGTTAGCGTACACTCCATCAGTATGTGCATCTTTGAATAGAGGAGATCCTTTCCAAGGACATTTTGACAACACAACTCTTGCTAAAGGATTGCTAAGTCAAAAACCTGATATTACTTTTGTGTCCAGTGATAAAATGCAGTGTAGGCAATACAATAATGGACCATTATCTCTTGTTTTTTGAGAGACTTTGAACTGCAAATATAAAGTTGCATCTCATTACAGCACTTGCTATGTTGTACGTAAAAAAACAAACCAGTGCTGCCTCTGCTGGAAGGTGGATTTTTCATTTTAGGTTAGTACACTTCTTAAAGCACTCTTAAAAGCCAAACTTTTGTCTTCTAAAGAAACTTTAGTGACATGGTTGACAGATTATAGTTAAGCTTCTAATAATGAAAGTGCATGTATCTTACATGCAAGTAAAATGCACTTGCATCCCAGTTACATTTACTCCTAGATTTTAAGTTTCTTTCCATGCCTCTCATTATCCAAGTTACTGAGTAGTTAAAAATGAACTCACCTATTTTAACAGTAACAGGGCATTGCATTTTTTTTCCAAGATAGATCTTGTGAAGAGAGTTTATTATAAAACAAGAGGATACTTGAATGAAGAGGTTAATGAGGAATGTATGTCAAATCCAAACTCACTTAGCCAAACTGTACTGTGAAGTACAGTTTGTTTTGGGTATTTATTCTATGGTGCTTAGTCAGTGCCTTTGAGATGCAAAAGAGGAAATCAAAATGACATGGGTACACACAGTATTAGAGTGCAACTCATGATGATGTGTTTTTTTACAGTATGTAGGAGCTTTGTTCTCTTGTAGGTAATATCATAATATCATTATGAGGCATTCTTCAGCTTTGTTAGAAATTAGAAGGTCTAGTTAGCAGATGAGGATTATGAAGAAAACCCCAATACATTAGCCCTCCTTTTAAATTGTGTGGCTTAAGCTGCATACTGATGAATAAATTATAAGGAAGAAGACATATGTAGCTAATCCTATCTGTAAGTACCGAATTTGATTCCTCTGTTTAGAATTTCTGAGTCACTCAAGTAGTCATATTTGATAGGAATGTGATCTAACTGTTTCATTGCTAAACCTGAAACAGTTGCTATTAGGAGCAAATTAGCAAGAGACCTTTGGATAATTCTACCACTCAGATCAGAGTCTCAATCTATTAACCATCTTAATAAATAACAGTTCCCTAAAAGGGAAAAAGAGGCTAAAAAAATATGCAAAAAAACACTGTAAGATGAAAACTTTAACAATTTCTCAAAGGTCAGGAAGGAAGCCAGGATCTAAGTTAGATTAAAGGTTTGATTTTTCCCCTCTTTTTTCTTGATTCAGGCATATTATAACCAAAAGAAAATCATGTAAACATAATGATTTTTTCATTATGGTCACAGGTCTTATCTGTGTAAAGAATTCAGTTCAGATCCATGTAATCAGAGTCTAGAAGGTAACTGAGAGTAAACAGTTTGGTCAGGAGCAATCACTAGGTAACCAAAGGCTTCTGGCTTTTTGTGACTCTTTAGCTTGAGAATGGATGCCTTACACAGGGATGGTTGACTTCACTGCGTTAGTGCTTCCCTACGCAGAGAATGTGATTACGCTATTGCCTACGTGCACATGTATAGTTGATCTGTCTGTCCTCTACTTTTATTATACCTAAGTTGTTCCAGCTATGCATTAATGTATTTTTCTCTTCTTGAATTCAACCCAAGTGACAGGTTGGTAATGGAAGAAACTGACTATACATTCCATTGTTCTGGAGTGTGTCTATACTCTAAGTATACCTTTTGGGAGATATGATGTTGTGTGTACATTTACTTGTACTATTTTTGTAGGGAAAGTTATGTAGAATTAATAGGCTCAAATAACACACAGACCTGTAAAAATAAAAATAAATTAGAAATAAGGAAAAATAAGCCTTGTCATCACACAACACTGATAGTGTTTATGTTGCAAGATGGTACAGGTTCTTATGATTTGTAATTGAACCCATTGGAAGCTCCCTCATACGCTGAGAAGAAACAATCCTTAGCCCAGTGTTCCTTTGCTGTGTTGCTGATGAATAATGCATTTTATACCTGCATTTTAAAAATCTACATTTAAAATGCTGACCTGGCTGACAAAAAATGTCCAGCATAGAGTGGCTACCTTTCAGCAAAAGAGAGCTTTGTAAGCACAGACTAAAAAGGGGGAAATCATATCATAAATCACTGCACATATGGTTACTGGCACTAGCAATATATAGGGAATTAACTCATGTGATAACCTAACTGTGCTTCTCTTAAAGACAAGAGCAAACCCCTACTGTCTAACATAGAAACAGAACCAAACTCCTAACATGCTGAGGAATTGATAACACTATGGTCCACAAATTATAATGCTGCACTCATTTCTTCCTAGCTGATTATAATTCACACTTTAACACTGTGATTAAATAAATCCAAGTATTTTTAACAAAATAGTCTCTAACTTAGAGCAATCTTTGCATCTAAATATATAATTGTTTATCCTCATTTATCACACATAAGTGCCCAGTCTTTGGTCATAACAGTTTTTCTGCACATGTAGGATATTATTCATATTGTATGCTTCACTCACACTACAATATAAAAAAGATATATCAAAATATTTTAAAGTTTCAGTTTTACATACCTTTATTACAGCTGGTTTAATTCTATAAAGAGCTACTTATTAAAAATTCTTTAATAGATTATCTGAAAAGAAATAAAATTTGTGATGTTTAGTATTACACATTACACAGTCTCTTTATTTTGTTGCTCACTAAATCATGCTGTAAAAAATTCATGAATATTTAGCTATTAAATTAAATGCAAAATTTTCATTGCCATTTTATTGAAAACTTGACATCTTAAAATACCATACATACCATTAGTATTCTAGTGCATTGTCACCTTATTGAAAAATGCTGCTAAAAAACAATGCCACCATTCAGAGAAAAAAAATTGTCCGCCCAAGGCTATTAACTATAGTTCTACACATACATTAGTGACAAATAAGTGAAGCAGCCAATGCTCACAAAAGATGTCACTAAAATGCTAGGAAACAACTGTAACCATAGAAACCATCTCACACTGCAATCTGAACATCTTTTGTCAGTGTTTGACTAGAAATGAGATGCTTAAAATCATTAGGCTATCAAAAAATCTGAAGTCTCTTCATTGAAATTTACATATTTAAATATTTTGAAACCTGCAAAAAGTTCAACATGATACTTTCATAAAATATTGTTTCAGCTCCTAGCCCTCAACTATCACTTTAGATATAATAACAAGGATTATACAGATGATTACTCCCTCCCTCAAAGTCTCCCCCACCATCTTTAGTATACATGCACTAGGAGAAGAACCTAGGCATTATAAAAAAAACCAAACAAAACAAAACTACTACAAATAACTGGGTTAAGAAGTGAGGACAATTTAGCCACCTCTCCTTAATCCAAAAGATTCACAGGTATTCGATTCATTAGCTCTACTTACTGCTTTGGGTTTTAAAAAAATATCTTTATAAACACCATCCACCCTACTGACAGGATTAGTGATACCACATAACCTTCATGGCATTAGATACAAAATTGTCTTCAGACAAAAAAATACCCGAATAAGAAATTTTCTCAACTGACTTAAAAAAGTTTGAGAACTTTTGAAGATTACATATCTCCCCATTAGGCTAATGGCTTACAACTTCTGACATATGGAATAGGGGATTCCAGCCTTTCTATATCGTGACTGATCCTGTTCTGTACAGCTGGAGGAATATGTAGCAAGGCAGCATTAGTAGAATGTGTTAGAGTAAATCTGTGTTAGTCTGAAAACATACTGTAGAAAGGCAAATCAAGGGCATAAATGGTGATTAATCCTTTAACAGACCAAATTTCAATCATACAAAGGACAGTTAATAACAGCTGTGGTGGTGTTTGAAGAAAAGACTTGCTGATATTTAATCAAAAAAACATTTCCAAATCTGTTTGTGTTCTAATTTGCCATTAACGAACTAAGAAATTTTGGAGATACAGATCAAAGACATTTTTAATGGAAAGGCCAAGGACTGAAATAACCCACACCACTTCCTTCCAGTATCTTTTTCACAGGTCCTGAACTTTCAGGTGTATATGGGTAACACTACTTATCCAAAACTCTGTTATGCAAAACATTGCTTAATTTATCTATTTCATTTTTCATAGCTTTAAGCAAAAATCAATGGTCTTATAAACAACAGGTTGCCAGGAATCAAAAGCTGTGAGCTTGTCCTTTAAATCATTGTTTGCCAATGCACTGTGATTTAACACTTGTAAGAGAATGTGGAGACTTTCAAATTCCTCCTCTTCCCACCACCCTCAGCTTTTGGTGATTGAAAAAGGTCAGATTTTAAGGCAGTGAATCTGACGCTTTCACAAATAGCACAAGATACATTAGAACTGGTAAGAATGTCTTTCTCATGATTGGCAAACAAGCTATTACATTTTGCAAACTTGGAATCTGTTATTTTTATCAACAAACTAGAACGCAAGTGAAAAGAGGAAAAAGAGGAAGAAATGAAGAAATATGTTATACAAAACATTACAAAGTGGTTTTATTATGTGTGTTTTACCAATGAGCTTCACAGAAATAAACACAAAAGAATTGATGTATTTTAAGTACTGTCAAATTCATTCTGTAATAAGCAACTGATTGTTTTAATATAGACTTCATGGAGGTCTTGTCTACATAGAGACTGTGCTGCAAAAGCTAAAAGAAATCATGGGAACAGAAAATGTAAGATTGTAAGACTGTCAGTTTCTAGAAGGAGTATAATAAACCTAAGTACAAAGATCAAAACCCCATTTTTTTTTTTCTTAGTAAGTTCTCTGAAAACAAACGGCTCACAATATTTTAAAGATGATGAAGCAATCCTTTCCAAGTAATGGAAATAAATATTCTATTCAAGTACTGAATCTTTTTGGACTAAAGTCAAAACAAATTTTAGTTTCTGAATCCAGTCTTGTCCTACACCATATCCATATGTACATTTAAAATGTATGTTGGTGTCCGTAGTTCATTGCCTTCCTTTTGTACAAAGCTGTTGTAAGGTTAATCTCTTACAGAAGGCAAAGAAATGTTAAAAATTATGAACTGGGATCACAGCTTTTCTTATACTGTCCTAATAGTCTTTATTGTATTTGATATTCTGATGGTGAAATAGCAAGTATTGTTGGTTTCACCAAATCACTTACACAAAATTTCTCCTGTTGACACATGACTCATTCATTGAACACGTTTTCCTTCTTCACATGTTTTAGGATTATAAATGTAGGAATATATAAATGTAGGAATATATAAGTGATTATAAACATAGGAACCATTTTCCTTATCCTCATTAGTTAGTCTTGTTTTAGTATTATCAATACATATATAGTACACACTGTACTAAAATAATGTGTATGATTATATAAATACATAATATAAGTATTTATTATTAACAGACATCAACACACACGATGTTGAAAAAAACATAAAAAATTCCCACCTGTAAAACCCTTAGCATTACAGGCATACCAACATACCCAAAATTGGAAATTATATAGTTCTACATCAAGTGCTGATGGCAGCATAATCTACATTAATTCTGCTATTTTGAGCTAATTCCACAGTTTTCCTTTCCTGAAAACTGGTGACATGAAATTATGGAAGAGTAACTGTGTTCCAACAGCAGAAATAAATCTTAATCTCATTCACACACATATGTTCTTGCTTAAACTTATATCTAGTAAGTATCTGAAGGAAAACAAAAACATGTTTAAACAACCTCTACACTCATCAGTATTTTCTTACAGCTAACTGGAAGATACTTATTGATTATAGCAGTTTTGCTAAACAGCACAATTTTCAAAATCAAAACTGTGGGATGCAAAATAAATAGAGCTTCCTGCAATTTTGACCTATCTTGAGTCATGCTTTGTCTTCCATACTAATATTTTTCACCAAACTCAATTCCACATTCAGTAAATTCACTCAAGAAGGAGAAAAGAGTTGGCGGCTTTTTTTGAGGGTTTTGTTTGTTTGTTTGTTTGTAGGGATTGTTTGGTTGTTTGGTTTTGGTTTTAATTTCTGTGCATCAGCACCCAAGTATTTTTCCATATTTAGTATAAGGTTGTATATAATCCTCAGTGTCTTTATGCTCCTATAACTTCTTTTGTTGACTGCAAAGTGTACCAGTGTGGTGTTCTTTCACGGTTCTGGATCATTGCCCATTTTTGGCCTAATAATGTAGTAGCATACACCTTAGCTGGTGTGTTAAGCGCACTGGTTTTCTTTTTCTTTTCACGTACAACCTAATAATTTATTTGCTAAGTTATTTAATAATTGGTCTTAACTTGGCTATATTAGGCGACTGCTTTTCTCTTTATTCTTTGTACGGGCAGAAATTCATATCAGCTGAGCAACTTAGTGTAAATGTGAAGTGGCTTAATGAGGATAACTTGGATCTTTCCTACGTACAAAAGTCTAAATCAAAAAAGAATTAAGTAAATTTACAGACAAAGGTACATAAGCAAATACTAATGAAAACAGACAGGGACACAACTTATAGCATCCTCTGAAACTGTGGATGCTGAGAAGAAGGAAGGGGATGGACTGCATGAAATGGCCAGGCTTACTTTTAGTAAATATCATCTTCTATTGCTGTCATCGGAGACAGAATACTGCTCAGAATGGCCAAACTTACTAGTCCAGCCCCATCAGGGCATGTCTTGGGTGTGTATCTTAATGAATTGGAGGCCTCCTATCTCAGCTTATAAATAATTTACTTTAAAGTAAATGTATTTATTTATTTATTCAAGTTTGACTAAAAAACATTGCACAATAGCAAGAATGTAATAAGCTTATTGGTTTCAGTTATGCATTTGGAATGCATTATTTACTTTGTTTATACACTTGAAAATTCATTAATCTAAATAATGATTAAGTTATTTCAGCAAACTGATCAATGACATGATCTTATAGTGGTAAATTCTATATACCCATAACTGTCAAACAATACATGGATTTTTATTCATATAAGTATTTAAGTTTTCAATAGTCTTCAGCAAAATGTAACAGTATATGTTCATTAAAATTGTTGTTATTGTACCTAAAATTTTAATATAAAGGAGTATTATTCAGAGGCCAGCTTCTTAAATTTCTTGTTTCTCTTGTAGCTTTGGAAGAAAAAAAGTTCTTATACTTGTACTATCTCAATGCTTTTATTTTTGTATTTGATATTTCACATATTTCTTTCCATATGAATTATATAATGAAACAACTTGCATAAGGATTAATGTAATGTTGAGAGTTAGATTATGTATACAGTAGCTTTTCAGATCTTCTGTGTATACTCATAATTGTTTGATGTTTTGGACTTTAAATTTCCCATGCTCTTGTACCATTAAATGACAATATTATCATATCTCTGACAACTAAACTGACTTGAAACTATGTTTCGCAACCATTTGTGGTGGACATGTCTTCCCATTCAGTCAAGAGCCATGCTTTTAGACACAGATGTTAGGAAAACAGAACACATATTCCCCTCTTTTTCTCTGATAAAAACCTTGTAGGAATGCTTTCTGATGTCCCATAAAGGTTGCTGCAACTTCTCCATGTGCCAATCTTTTTAATTGCTATTACTGTTCTACTCTATTCTACCACAGTCACATTTCAAAAAATGTTTTTTGCTTGAATAGTTTAGAATATTTTTATCCACACATGAAACATTTCAGACACCTACCATTATCTCTAAAGCAGGGAGAGAGGACTTTGGGTAAATCCCAAACCAATCAAGATTATTATAAAAATGCCACATTTGCCTTCATCAGATTTACTTCGGACCATATCTAACAGTATGTTGCATCTATATTTCTTGTATTCTGTTAAGAATACTCCTGACAGTAGAGTTATTAACTGTATTTCCACCATTTGGTCTTCAGAAATGCTTAAACCAGGAAAAAAGTTACATGATCCATAACAAAACTTAAAAAATATACGTATGACTAAGGTATAAAATGGCCATATAATAATTTGCAACATACAATCATTTAGAACTTTATTATCAGCCTAATTTAATATGCAAAATGTTTTGTTCAGCAAGACTAAAAAAACAACAACCAACAAAAAGCCCAACAAAAAAACCCCAGGAAAAATAAATTATTTTATTCTCACAATCAGTGAGTAAGTGATGCTCCTTTTCATGCAGAACAACAACATTGTTACTGCCAAGTGAATCCTGAAGATGTGTAGGGCTCTGATTTTGCATTTTTATGGATGAAGTACTACACGTAAATGAAGTATTATCATTAGACACAGTTCAGAGTAATGGTTCTGCCAACAAAAAACTGGTCTTTAGAAAATAAAAAACAACAGAAATGAAAACACATTTTCTCCTGAACTTTAATAACACATGATGAACTAATGCAGTTAAAGATGTTTAACATATCATTCACACAGCCATACATTACTCTGTGTAGAAATAACATATATTACAAGCAAACAACCTCCACACGGTGCATGGAATTAGCAAATTACCATTTTTACCAAGCAGTTCTTGAAACATACACACCAGCCACAAACTGCAGAAAGGGGACTGATTGTAGATATGAACTAGGGATCTTGGCCACACTGAATATCCAGTTTTCATGCCTTCTCATATTTAAGATTTTTTATTGTTGTCACCCAACTTCCTACAGCTGAGTTAAGCAAATACCAAAAGCATTCTTTTACTCTTCATTTATAAAATTGATCTAGTAATTATGGTGATGGAAAATGTAAGATATACAGTTTTCTCAAGCTTTCAGATGCCACCAATAAGTCCACTAACATGGAATTGAAAAAAAAATAAAGCCAACCATGCTTAATGATTTCATGTAAGCAAAGGTATATCCTGATTATGTTAGTAGTGGCAATTTCTGCTTTGAAACCAAACGTGTTTTAAATATCCATTATTTATGCCTTCACAGACTTATCAAATAACTTTACACCCAGCATTCGTACTCCTTGAATATAAGTACCGGTGCTAATGCTAAATAGGTTAAAATATTTATGTAATACTTCATTATTAAAAATCCTTTGTCAAGACAATTATATCAGCACAATTCTGATATTCATGCTTGTAAAGAGACTGAACTTTCACAGTGGATCACCAGGCTGCCTGCCAGGTCATCTGAGTTGCTAACATCAGTAGGATCAAAGTAGAGCACATGAGGATGACATTCCACAGTTCAGCAATGCAATATATACCTTACGTATGGAAAATATTAATAATTTTATTATTAATGAAAACTATTCTGATGCAGATATTACATTCAGTATACCACTGTGTAGACAAAGATATTTTACAGCATTTATAAATATTAATCTTGTTATTTCAGTCTCAGCTGTTGTTTATTGTCAAGCTCGTAATAATGGATTCAAAGCTTGACTAAAATATAAGCAAAAATACTGAAAAACAGGAGCATTATCTCAATTTTTCACAGAAAATTATTTGCACCAGAAGTTTTGTGATCACATACAATGAGATCAGAATATTCAATCTGGGATGAGTTTGATTTTGCAGCAGCAGATTGCAATCTCCTCCAAACATCATAAAGAGCAACCTGTTCCACATTAGCTGTCAATATGCTTTCTCTTCTATAGCAAATAAGGAGCAGCCTTATCTATAGCCTCTTAGGTAAACAATGGCTAAATCTATATTCATTAACTAAACTATTTGGGGCCTGACTTCCGGCCCCATGTGGGATGTGATCATCCACATCATTTAACTGTTCAGTGTAGTTTTGGCCTGGATCAGCTGGCATTCTCCTTGACAAGAGCAAGTACAGTGCATGGGATATGATGGGATGGGAACTGTTCTCAGGAGACTTCTATAGGGGCAGCAGAAGGGATCAGCCCTTATTGTGCTGTGAAGGAGGGTTTTCCTACCTCTGTGGACATTAGCCACACTTGCATCTTCATAGAATCATAGAATATTAGGGGTTGGAAGGGACCTAGAAAGATCATCTAGTCCAACCCCCCTGCCAGAGCAG
>WTSP01016361.1:20498-34708 GCA_025331215.1 Actenoides lindsayi | reverse complement strand
TGCAGTACTGGGAGCTGGAGGGTGTTGATAACACACCCGTGTTATGACTGCCAGTGCTCACACGGCACCAGAGGCTGCGGGAGCAAGATGGGGGAGGGGATACAGCTGAACTGAGCTGACCAGTGAGATATTCCATACCATATGATGTCAGCTCAGCTATAAAGGTAGAGGGCAGGGGGAGGAGGGGGGCATTCAGCTTGTCCTCCAAGCAACTGATACGTGTTCTGGGGCCCTCCTTCCAGGACTCGGCCAGACATCGCTTGCGGACGGGAAGTAGCGAACAAAATCTTTATCTATCATAACTTACGGTTCTTTTATTTTCACGTCATTCTCTCCCTGTGTGCCGTGCTGACGGAGGTTTTGGGGAGTGATAGAAGGGCTTGGTGGGCACCTGGTGCCCAGCCAGGGTAAACCCACCACAATAAGCTAGCCAGTAGACTGCTGGAAGCAATGATTTTTCTTTCAGTCAGCACACATTATGCTGCATTCAGAATACTCCTTCCAGATTTCAGCTCTTCAGTACAAAAAAAGATGTTTGCAAACTGGAGGGAGTTCAGGGCAGGTCACTGAGATGGTGAGGCCAGAAGCACTTGTCCTGTGAGGAGAGATTTGGAGAGTTGGGCTTGGTTAGCCTAGATCTGAGAAGGCTTTAGGGGAGCCTACCGTTTGGAAGAGGTTGCCCAGAGACACTCCATCCTTGAAGATTTTCAGGATCTGAATAGGCAAGGCTCTGAGCAATCTCCTCTGCATTGAGCAGAAGGTTAAACTAGAGATGTCCTAAAGTCTCTTCTAACCTGAACCAATTCTATGATTCTATCGAAAAAAAGTCACAAAATAATGGCCTAAAGGGTGAGGCTCTAAGTGTATGACAACTGGGCTCAATGGTCAGTTCTGCCACAGATTTCTTGTGTAACCACAGACAAATTATCTAACCAAAGATCCTGAATGACATTTAAGCATCTAATTCTTCTTGTCTTATTCCCTTCAGGAAGGGTTAGGTGCCTATGGAAGACTTAGAAACCTATGCATATTTGTGGAACTATTTGTTCTGTTCTGTAGAACTAAATTGAGAGGATTAACTACTCCAGAAGATTGTTGTGGTGATAAATCGATTGATACTTTTATTGCAGCAGTGAAAGAAGTCAAAGGATCTTGATAATAACAGTAAGGTTCCATTAAGTGTTATGTTGAAGGGTTGTTGATGGATGTAAAAATCATACAGCTGATAACTAAAATGTAAAGAAAACCCACAGACTTTCAATGTGTTTACATCACAGGTCACAAGACCATCAAGAAAATCAAAACATCCCCTAGATCTTCCATATTTTGGGTCACTCTCACCCACTCCCAACCCTCTATTTCAAGATGCAGAAAAATTAGCAGGTTGTTGCTCATCATCAGGAAGGACAGATTAAAATGATTTCAGGAGAAAAAAACAAAACAATTTCTGAATTACAGTTAAAACAGGCCAACCAGGTCTTGAAAACTGAGATGAGACATCAACCCCTGTTTGTTTAACAGGAAGGGTGAAAAACAGGTGGTAAAGTGATGAAACTGAGACCAGAAATGTGATGTATCTCAGCATTTTGAAGTTTAGATTGAACATAAACTCCCAGTAGACACTGCAGCAATTGCTGTATTCAGTTCTGAATGTTGCTTTCATCCTTTCAGTTAGCCATCCTGGCTTAGCAGTGTGCACCTCCTGTTTCACCACCAACAGCTAAGCCCTGGCATAAGAGAGTACTTAAGACATCGACTTCTCTGCAGCCATTCAAAATGCCCCAGCTCCTGCTGCTCTTCCCTGGTATCTTGTGTGGTTTTAAAGTGAATATACATACTCTCTCTGCTTTCTCATCACAAAGGGAGCTTGATGTCTAAGCTATTTGTACCTAGCACACTGGATTATCCCCAGTTATTTTTAGACATGAAAGAGAATCCAATTTTTTTACACCAGCAACATGCTTCAGACAAAACAATTCTGAGCATGGGTCATGTAACTGATGTTCTACATTTATGTTTATTTATGCATTTGTTTTAGAACAAATCCTACTGTTGCAGTCCTTACAGTGAAATCACTGATTAACAGATTTGGCAACTTGATAAGCCTTCACATCAAGGAAGCCTTACAGACAAGACTGGAGTTGTTAAAATACCAAGAGTATCTTCCAGTATAGCCTTGACTTTTTAAATTCAGGCAAGGTTCCTTGGCACAGATTAAGTTGTCCACCATGTGTATATGATTTTGTTAACAGGATATTACTGACAATTGCTCCTGAAGACAGGTCTCTATATTTTTACTTCTAGCTTTATCTGTCAGTAATGCCTTTCCTACACTGTTAGGACTACCCGACTATTCACCAATGCTATGATCCCTTCCATACACAGAAAAGCATTTACTAAGGAAGAATCAGATTTTCATTTATATTATCATTTTATATCTTTTCTGCATACATTCAGATAAACCAGAGTTGCTTTCCAATGCATTGAGTCAAAAGATTTAACATCCTCAGCTCTTGTTAACAACAAACTGTTAAGCAGCAGATATTTCTGACAGTGAGACCAGATGTTTTTTAACACATCTGTGAAGAATCAGCATTTGTCTGTGAATTCTGCATGCACAACAATTTATTCCACAAAGCCATCTCAGCTGAATTTCCTAGAAAAGTAGCCTGTAAAACAGATGAACTCATATATCTTCTTCGGTGTGATACCCTCCTTGGCAGGAGGAACAGACTCTTCTCTAACAGCAAGGTAAGATACGTCTGGAACTCGATTCTGGCTATTTTTCATTCTGTTTCTAGTTACAGTTGTAAAAGCCTTCATGGTGTTTTCTTAAGAGTCATGATAAGATAAAGGGGATCATATTTTTTACTTAGATCAGCCTGTGTAATCTTAATTACATTTAATTTACTGTGTATTCTTACATATAAACAACAACAAAAAATGCAGGACAAGGGGAAAAGAACAAAAGAAGGGAGCACATGACTGTCATTTGGTCAGGAAAATATCTCAGTTTTCTTCAGTGTAAATAGCTTCAAATGTCAAAAATGGGTTATTTTCCATGCTATATGGAATGTGAAAAAAGTTTTAAACAACAAGACTCACTCTGCAGACCAAATCACTCCAAATCAAAAGCTGCCATCTCTCTATGCTTTATGATTTAGGAGGGGAGGGAGGGGATGGGGAGAGGGAAAGAGTAAGCAAAGTTCTGGATCACCACCCAGGGTTCCAGTGACATCTCACTTGGTCTGTTCCTTGGGGATCTTCGGTGGTGGGCGCACATCTGCCAGTGTACTCAAGTTCTGTTTTATTCCCTGATAAGAAGGGTGTTGCTTGATGTACCCCTTCATTTGAATGGGAAGTGTAGAGAGGTGGTGCTAATTTGCATAGGAAGTGTAAAGAGGTAGTAACCACTTTTCCTCACATGTGTGAGAGGTGGAAGGGTGGCATTAACCCTTTCCACCGATTGAGTCGGTGGTCAAGGAGACCCTGTGTTTTATTACCTTTGCCTGGTAGGCAGCATGTATGAAAACTTGCCAAAGGAACAAGGCCACTTATCCTTCAATGTCATTCACTCCCACTTTAGCTAGCATATTTTGTCCCTTGTTCTAACCTCAAGGCTGCTTCTCATGTCAACTCATTCAGGTCAGGATGTTCCTCACACAATGCTTGAGAAATCAACTTGTTTGGATCACAGTTCAACACATACTTAAAAAAAGAAATGCATTCATCCTGTGACTGCTTCACTAAGTGCTAGAACTTTGACTTAATGTGTCAAGAACCTGAAATTTTGCAGGGAATAGAGAGGAAAAGTCCCAGTATCAGAGATACACCTTCTGCTGCTTCTACTTAAAATGAAAAGGAAGCAGGAAACAAGGAAGCAGACTGCCCAAGAGTTTCTGCCTCTGCAAAATTTCCAAATTGGATTTTATTTCTGTTTTACAGACATGTTCTCCACAGACTGTGACAGCACTGACGATGTTCCCACCTCTGGCAGCTTATTCCTGGCATTTGATGTTCCACACACTGGGCATAGGACTTCCTCCCGTGTGAACTGAGCAAGAGCTTTTCAAGCAGCTATTTGCCTCCTCAGCAGCATGCCATTTTAATGTAGTATTTTCTAAAGGAAATTGAGGAACTCTATTTATATACAATATACATATTCAAAATGTTGGGACTGTGAATTCAAACACTTAAAATTTATGAGGTTGTAGAATTAGTAAAGTAGAATTAATAAAACTGTCTTTGCAAATCTCCATTCAGCCCCAATGTGTAACAGTATCATGGTAAAGAGGGATTATTCAATCATGATTTCCTGGGATATTATTCATCTCACTTCATGTTAACTGCCTAAAATAGAGATGTCAAGTTGTAACATAGTACTTTAATGGACAGGAAGAGAATGGCACCAGCATGGACAACTCATACCATAACAAATGTCTGTGTTATTTGTTTGAGCCAAGAGGGAATTTAGACACTTCTGAAGAGCATTGAGTCTACCTGACTTAGGGATCCTTCTCTTCTGCTGTAAACATAGGAAATAGGGGGAATCTGCTCCCATTCTGCCAAGTCCTTTTCCATAATAGCTAGGTAATTAGAAGAGAAACAACAGGTCCAGGAATTTCAGCTCTATTCAAACTGATGGGACTAAACTCAGTTGCTCAATGGATCACAGTGTCTTCTAATGTCAAAGGATATCACAGATTAAAATGTTCCTATTCATCCTGTAGAATCTGGCATACCTGCAAGAGCCCAGTGAACTCAGAAAAAGAGCAAGCAAGAAGACTTTTGGAGGCTTATAGAAGGGATATAAACATTAACCTTTTTCCCCAGGGCAGGCACTTTTGCATTTTATTGAGCAGATGAAATTAGAAATTTTGGCATAAGTAGCAAGAATCTTTAGAAATGTAGTTGCTTATGGGATTAACTAACGTGAAGTAGATTGCTTCTTGAGACTTTGGGTCAGTTCAGGGCCCAACCCCATACATGGGGAGGATTTGGGCGTATTGAAAGCTACCTCCAGTCATTACTAGTTATGCATACTGACTTCCTGATAGTTACTTCAAGGAATTTAAATTTTTTCTACATCTCTGTTCTTAAACTCTTCTTCCTGTGTTTCTTATAGAGATATTATAAATGAAAATGCTTTCTGAAATATTTTCTAGAATTTCATTGCAATCTCTCCCTAATGTTGAAGGGGTAGAGCCTCAAGCTTTGACGGAATATGCAGAAATGCTAAGCTAGATGAAAATGTTTGTGTACATCAATAACAATTCATCCTGAAGCACCAGCACCAAACACCCACAAACTCTGGTGAATCTGATTTCCACATGTGATTTATTTTGAAACCTTGATGCTAGCATGCAACACTAAAATAGTTAGTGAAGCAGTGCAGACTCTGGAGAGTCTGAGATGTCTGTAGCAGCCAGCTTGTGGAAGATGGGAATATAAAGTATACCGAGCCTGAACTGACAGGCAAGTTAAGATACTCTGCTATTTTTCTAATGACCTCTGAAGATCCCAAATCCCTTTTCTGAAGTCTGACTCTTGTAGTGCTTTACAGCTACACTAAGAATTTTTTTCTCTGGGATAAATAAAATTGAGCAGACAAAAGGAGCATTTCAAAGGCTGGGGTTTTTTTGTGTGTGTGCAGGGTGAAGTGAAGAGATTGGGTCAAATCTTTGCTATATTTAAGAATTTTAAGATCTTCATATACCACCATTCTTACTGCAATCACCTCTACTTCCCACACTAAGTTGTAGAAAGACTGTTTTGTGTCTTCTTTCTCTATGCATGAAAGAAAAGCATATGTTCATTTGTTTAAATATATGGATTTCACAAGTTACAGATATAAATTTCTGGCAATTCTGAAAAAAGACTTTCTGTTTCTCTACATTTTACTTCTTCCATTTTACTCTGTAGAACAAATAAAATTTTTTATTATTTTTTTTTTTTAGGGAAGAAGAATTAAAAAAATATGTCTATTACAGCATAAACAAATGTTAATGTTGTGTAACCAATCCATGGAAACTAAACAAAGTCATTTACTTCATCACAGTGTTTTGTGCAAATATACTCACATTTAGCAGTGTTGCCTGTCTTTCACATTCTTGCACAGTGGGATAAGATGTTGCCTTATTATATAACCATATTAATAAACTAAATAAGGCCTTTGCATGAACTCAAGCCTTTGCACATGATTATCCACAGATAATCCAGGTCCAAAGATAAATTCTTAAAACAGTCTTTTGTACACTTTTGTCCAGGAGCAATTTAGCACTTTCCCAAATAATGACCTAACACACCATTAACCAATCTAGGAGAACAACAGGTGGAATATCTACTCTGAATCTCAGAAAGCTTTTTTTTCTAATGAGCCCGGTAATTAGGAAGTAGTGTAGAAATGCCAGTTTTAATCCCAAGTGTACCAAATTCTTACTGGATGTAGTGAAATGTGCCTGATTACTTGTTGAAGGGCATGAAAATGTCATTTACAACAATAGGAACTGAGTAATTACCCAGTGTCTCACCCTGGGACTTGCTGTGGCTTTGGGAATTCATACCCTATACACTGAGGATAATTTCATTCAATCAGCAAACCTGCCTGTATTACTATGGCCAGAGTGCACCCTCCAAGCACTGGGATCCTATGTACCCCAGCATAGCCCTGGGCTGCTGCTCTGGCCAGTACACTGGTGTAGGCAGGTTTGTCCTTTGGAGGGGTGGAACCACCTTTGTTACTAGGAATCAGGACTTGCAGATCTTGGATGTAGGCTGGAAACCACTTCTTCAGTGTGGCAGAGTCATTGGACCAGGTTTTTCTTAGTAATAAAGAACTACCAGGCTTAACTATTTCAGTTTGTCTTTTTGCAGTAATAGCATGCACCTCACTGCTATGAGACTTAATTTACCTGTACCTTTGATTGCTTTGAGGGGAAAATTCAACAAAGGAAAATTGTATTCCAAGCATATGAAACACTGAAGGACTAATGTATTAACAGGAAGCTTTAGTTCTCTATAGCTTTGGCAACGTGACATATAAAGAGAGGAGGCTGAAAATAAGCTGAGAAATATTCTTAAGGGGAAACATTTTTCACAGACCCCTGTCTCTCTTTGCACAAGAACAATGTTTCTAATTACTGAAAGTATGTAAGAACAGTCACACTTTAACGGTAGGACTGAAAGAGACTAAAGAATCTCCAATGGAAAGTATGCTGGTTTTCTCCCAGGTGCTGTGGACAGTAAGTGTTTCATTTTGTTTCCAGATTTAATTCATGGCATTGCTTTTGGTTTTCACTCTGAATCTGTGAAAAAAATCAATCTCTGCTCAGCTTTGACAGTCAAAAATATCCCATACAGCAAACACTCCGAGAGAATGTATTCATTTCTCTGATGGATGTATTAATTTGGTTTTCATGCATCTTGATGTATTTTCCTCTGTACTAGTTTTCCTGGGTTTTTGTTCTTCCTCAGAGTAGTCTTAGAATTGCAATTATAGAAATCATATAAGATTTTAATGATACTTGACGAGGTGCTGAGATTTGCCACAGGGCACAAGTGAAGGGGCTGTGTCCTTTCAGAATGAACATGGTGATCAGAATTCCTTCAGCAATAACGTTCTCAGAACTAATCAGGGCTTTTTAAAGTATTCCACCTGTTAAATGCTTTTTATTGAAATAAAAATAAGTACCTTTTACAAATAAGCCCATAAAAATGTAAAGGAGAGGAAATACTGAGTTTGCATACATTCACCACACTTAGCCGTTTATTCATGTGCCAGTCGGCAGACTTTTCACTTGAACTCCCCACTGGAAAGGTGACATTGAGAATCACTGAATGAACTCAGAATTTTTCCTGTGCAGCTCAATTACAGAACACCTGTGCTAAATCACTCTGTGCTGATTCACTGTGATCATTCATAAAGCTCAAGAGCCCTCAAAACGTCTGTTTCTTCATCTGTAGTGAGGTGGTGATGGTGGGCAAGTGGCTTCAGTATGAAACACGAAAGATTGCTCGTTCATATCCTCCTAAAAGGGCTTTTATTTTATTTAATTTTCTTGGCAGCATTTGCCAAGAACACCTGGGCTACTCCACTTGTCTGTCATATATAATTTATTTTTGCGTCAATTTTTAACACCCTTGAAAGAGGACAAGAGCTGCTATTGGCATAATTGTACATCATAGTTCCAAGGCAGACTGAATGTCAGTGGCGCTCCCACACCAGAACAAATCCATCTTTTTTCCAGTGCTGCTTCCTAGAGAAAATTCCTCTGGATTTGCACTCATACTATGGAGCTCTGAGTCACCGTGTGTGTGTGCTAATATCTTATTTCATCCAGATGACCTGTAAAGGCCCGTTTGTATACCAAGAACATGAACTCTGCTTGGAAAATCATTTATGTCTCCCAACACACCTGTACCACATCCATCCTAGAACAAAGAGACTTTTATAACCCACATGATGGAAAGAACATGGCCTTTCATTTCTGTCTCTAGAGTTGGCCAATCTGTATATCCTCCGCTTTGTGAAACCCACAGAATTTTTCAATATAGCAAATTTGTGCTGTCTGTCAGTATGGTCTTTAGCTAATTTTTCATAGCTCCCTTGCAATTAGTCCACACCTCCTGCAAATCAGATTGAAAATCACCATTTCATTTGTACTCCAAAATATTTTTTTCTTCACTACAGAAGGAATATTAAGTTTCCTGCAGGGAATATCCACCGTAAAATAGGATTCATCTTGGAAACATGCTGTTCCTAGCCATCCATAGAAATTAAAAAGTAAAATAGGATGCTGAGAGTACCTCCTCATTGTTGACTGCATGTTACTTGATCAAGTAAGCCTATATTTGTAACAACACATATTGCCACTAGAGAAAGAAGATCCCATATCACAGGTCAAGTAGCACAGAATAAGTATGTTCATGTCACTCATAATATACAACCAGTTCAAATGAACAGGCCATGTACACCATGGCACTGAATTTGGTTTAGGTTCTATGTTCTAATAGCAGTTACAACTTTGCAGGTGGTTTTCAGTTGAAGGTTATTAGAACAAGGTAAGAACAATGTTACAACCTGATGTACAGCTATATTTACAGCATGAAATCAAGGATGAGGATTATATGCTCCAAGGAGATGATGGAAGTGCTTGAGAATACAAGGTGTGCTTAAGTAGTATTAGAAGACACTACAGGGCACAGAGCCAACACACTACACAGTTCCAGCAATGTGGCTAGCAAGAGGGATCCCTGGAGAAAACTACCCCAAGAAAGAATAATAAAGAATCATTTAGGCAGGAAGAGACTCTCCTCTCTCCTTTTCGAGTCCAGTCAGGTTTTGATTACCATCACAGACAGAGTCTCCACAGCTTCTCTGGGCAGCCTGTCCCAGGGTTTGACCACCCTATTGTTTAAATTAGTGCGCACTGCCTCTTATCCTATCAGTAGTCAATGTTGAGAAGAGTCCGGGTCCTTCTTTATTCCCTCCCATCAGGTATGTATATATATTGGTAAGATTCTGTCCTAGTTTGAGTGAGAACAGAACAAGTTATATTCAGTGATTTTACTTTTCAGCTCAGTTTTTCTAATTGTGCTGTCTGAAGTTAGCAGCCTGTTTTCACAGGCAGTGTCTGTTTCTAGCAGTGATAAAACCCCATGTTTAGAGTAAGTACCAAGGATTGGTGTGCAGACCAAGGCCACTGCTGGATCCTGTGTACCACACTAGAGGGTGCAGAAAGTGAAAGACCACACATGGAGGGAGGAGCAGACAGGACAGGTGACTCTAAACTGACCAACAAAGTATTCTAAGCCTAGAAGGCTGTTGGAACTGTACCATGAGGGTATCTTACAGGCTCATGGTCATCTTGCTGTTCACCAGAACACCAAAGTTCTTCTCTACAGAACATCCTCCCAGCCAGTCAGCCCATTTCTTCCGCCCATCCAGGTCCTTCTGAATGACAACACTCTGTCTGGTGTATTAGCTATACTCCTCCCACCTTTATACTAGCTACAAATTTGGTTCACTTGCTCTCATCATCCAGGCCATTAATGAAGATACTAAGCAATACTGGCCCCAGTGTTGACTCCTGGGTTATACCACTAATGACTTCCTACCAGTTCAATTTTGTGTCACAGATCACAGCCTTCTATATGCCTGGCTCTTATATAGGTCTCCCCTAGCACAGGCTTAAAGGGTATTTGCCCCTCTCTAATCAGTGGTCAGCTAGAACAAAGGCTGCAGACACCCTTTGATCAAGGACAGCTGGCAGATTTTGTTAGAAACTGCTAGACCTATCGTTACCTTACCCTTAGACTTAACTGATAGCAGCAGACACACTCCTATTCCTGTGAGAGGTCCCAGACCCCAGACAAAGTGCCCCAAAAACCAGGAAGATTTCAAAAAAGCAGAGCCCAAAGCCGCTGCACAAACTGGAACGTCTGTTAGATGCACTCTGGACCTTGCTCTAATATGGACCTGAGACTGGGCTTTGTTTCAGAGAAGCTTTAGAAGAGCGCCCAGAAATGAAATGACATCCAGGCAGTATTGACTACCAGTGAACCAGGAGACACGTGTTAACACTGAACTTACATTATTTGACATGGGAGACATGCTCCATATTTTCCAGCAGCAAAGCAGCAATGATCAGTCAACAAGTGCAAGTGGCATAAACTCTGTAATCACATTGCAAGGCTAATCAGTACCTGCTATTAGATCCTTTCCTTCTCCCATTCTATTTGTAGCCTTAATTTGTTTATTTTTGTTCCAGATCTGAGAGTTTGCCAGTAATAGGATCATCTAGGAATGAAAATCCTGGCCACTGAAAGCTATGTCAAAATTCCCAATAAATTGTGCAGTTTCGTGTCAGGCCATTTCACCGCA
Source organism: Actenoides lindsayi (assembly GCA_025331215.1). Lineage (NCBI taxonomy): Eukaryota > Metazoa > Chordata > Aves > Coraciiformes > Alcedinidae > Actenoides > Actenoides lindsayi. The sequence continues at coordinate 23,826 of WTSP01016361.1, read as the reverse complement.
TTAAAGGAATTTCTTTTTTTTGCTCTGATTGTATTGTTGCACTGCACCCTTCACTGTGGAATCTCAACTCTCTGACCTGAATATGGATAAATTAATTCTGAAGCTGTTTTTCAGAGCAATGAACTGAAAACAAAAGGCCCAAGAGTTTTTTGAGGCAGACAGCGGAAAGAGAATTTCTGTCTTGTGCCCTCAGGAAAACAAGAATTCAAAATTCCATGGCACACTTTGAAAGGACAATATTTAGGGTAAGATATGTGTTACTTGACTTTAGCCATCAACAATTCAGTGATGATAACCCAGGTTAGTAATTGGTGATCAGAACACTGGCAATGGAAAATGACAGGCAGATTATAGGAAAATTCAGTGTTTCTACAGATAAGCATGGAAAATTTGTGAGATGAATAACTATGGAGAGATCTCTCTCTCTCCTCTGAGTATAGCAAGAAGATATACAAGTAGCTTAGACCAGACACCTAAGTTTTAGAAAGCTAAGGTGAGATGAACATGATTTGAAGAGATAACAACATAGACCCATAGGTTTTGTTTTCAATACATCTTCAAACAAAGCAGTACTGTTTAATATTCGAATGGATGGCCACTGTGTACCACAGGACCTGCAGAAAAGAGAATTAGCATTAAAGTCACTTTTCATGAATCATGACTGAAATACCATATTAAGTTGTTAGACGCTAGATACTCTAAGATGAACCATAAAACACAGCCAATAATCTTTAATGCACAATAAAAACCCTGTGTCCTTTTTACAAAAGTAGTGAGGTTGGCCCCAGTGGCTTCATTTTCTTCCCAATTGCATACTACATGCTACCTTTTCCTTCACTGGAGAAGACACTGATTGTGTAACATTGCTGTGCTTTTGTCACAGGCTGCCACACTTCAAGCTTAGGCTACTTCACTGCATATATCCTGCAGGAAAATCTGTGATCCAAGAGACTACAGAAAACTGCAGACTCAACAAGAGGTGTTTTTAATATTCTACTGAGGAAGAAATATTGAGGGGTTTCCTTGGGAAACCGTCTCCTAAATGCTCTGGTCTCTGAGATCTATATCACTGAAGGTTTGACTAATCACATTTGTAAGATCTTTATTTCCCTCCCAGCTTCTCCAGAAGCAGAGCTGCTGTTGGATGCATGCCCATCACAGGCCCCAGTGACATCTGCATCAACCAGTAATGCTTTTTTAAGTATTAACTCCAGCATCAACTTTGACATTTTAGAAATCAGTTGTGTCTACAGGGTAAGAAAAGACCAACCTCCAACCTAATGTCCATTTATTTCCTCCATCAATCCTATTGCATCTTGACTGTCTCAGACAGGAAGGAAGAGTATCTGAGAAGTGATAGGAATATCATAAAGACTGTCAAGAAGACCTTTGCATTTACATTTGCCTTCTCTCACTCCTTGAACTGGTTAATGGTGAAGAGCGGATTTTACAAGATATGTTCTGGGATCTATGGCTGAAAGGAATCCTTCGAGAAATATCACTCAGTCATTAATGTCTGCAATTCCCCCTAGCCTGAAATTATATAAAATTAATATAGGCCTTAGCCATTTCCAAAAGGTGTTCATCCAATATTTAAGCTTTCAAAATGGTTATGAGGTTGGATGGTGTTGTTCTTTGGCTTCTGGCTCTAGAAGCTAGAAACACCACTGTACGATTTGGGAAAGAAAATCAGATGTTCTTATATATAAACCTTAGGCACAAATCTGTCTTTGAATAATATATCAAGGATCTCAGAATAAAATCTGTTAATAATTTAGCCATCAACCCAGAATCTTTCATTATGGATATCAGCCAAAAAGAGATAAGGACAGGACGGATATTCAGATACACCTTTGTACTCACTGATGTTAAAACCACATAAATGGGTGAAAACCATGGCTAGTGAGATTTCTACCTCATCTCTGGACTGGTGGCAGTTTAGGACAGAGGAGTCTGGTATTGAGAAAAAAACCCAAAACAACACAGGTCAGCGAGCAAATCACTGATAAATGAATTGGAAAACCTGGGCTGTATTCCCGGTCTTGTCACTGGCCTATTGTCCAGGTGTCACCAATTCCTGTTTTCCTCCTCTCCCCTTACACAAGTTATCTGTTGATGTGGTAGAACAGAATCTAAGTGAGCACTTCTGTGCCTATGGGCAAAGACTGCTCCCTCAGCTGATTCTGGTTTCTCTAATATAAAATGAATACACAGTCTTGGAAAAAGGGACGAGGCAGTTGCACTGATCTGTGGAGTATAGTGTCCTTCTTCAGCTCTGTCTCCTGCTTTGGACCCAATAGTTTTACATCACTGGCTACATGGTCATTCAGCTTCAGCAGAGGAGTGATATAAAAATATTATCTCCTATTCTATCCTGCTACCAGATCTGTTTCATGAACAGGTACGTCACTGTGAGGTTATCACACAGCTCCATGTAACAGCAGTTTACCAGCCACTCAGCAGTTACAGAAGACAGAACTTCAGCTACCTATTACCAAATACATGACTTAGACTCCTAAGCCAAGAAGCAGTTTCCAGTGTGATGGCCTTGGTGTTCCCTTTCCACTGTCCCTCATCACTGTAAATCTGCTGAAGGGTCTGGCAGTAAAGAAAATCAGGCGTATGGCACAATCCCAACAACGATTACAGCAATACCATTAAGATAGCAGTGAACTGGATTATGATGTAGAAACAAGCAGCAAGAGAAAAATTCTTATGACAGGTACACTGCCAAAGCAAACAAATCTTATGATTGCACTTTAAGTCATACAGGTAACTGTGAGCATAGCTTTTGGAAATATCAGGACCAAGAAGTCAGAGAAGACAAGGAAATCAGATAAAACACATAGCTTCATAAAAGGGAAGAATTTCTTTCCATAAATAAGTCTATTGTTCTGATGTATGCAAATCACCAACCATTGCAAAATATATTTTTTATTTTATTTAAATTTATATGTGTATTTCTATTTAAAATCTTATCTGTCTGAATTTACTTTTTTTAAAACTCAGGAGCTTTATTAAATTCTGAAGTGAAATGTTTCGTTTCAGATTCAAGTATCTTTTGTAATAGAAGTGGAAGTTCGAAGAACAATTCATCTTGAATTGAAGTGATTTAGCATTCCCTGTAATGATTTTTTCTGTTTTTTATATCTGAAGGTGCTAAAGCTGAGACAAATGAGAAAAATATTTTAGTGTTGACAAAGTTTCATTTTTCTTTTTCCTGAAATATTGATTCTATTCATAGAATCATAGATTCATAGAATAGTAGAGGTTGGAAGGAGTTCTCTGAAGATCATTGATCACCTAGGGCAGGATCACCTAGAGCAGG
>WTSP01016361.1:10260-20398 GCA_025331215.1 Actenoides lindsayi | reverse complement strand
TAAGACTGGACCCAGAACTGACCACTGGGGAAGACCACTAGCTACAGGTCACCAAATGGACTCTGCACCACTGATCACAACCCTCTGAGCTCTATTGTTCAGACAGTCCTTATCCCATCTCAATGCCCGCTCTTCTAACCCACACTTCCTGAACTTTCCCAAGAGGACGTTATGGGAGACAGCGTCAAAAGCCTTGCTGAAGTCAAGGTAGACAACATCCACTTCTCTCTCTGTATCTCCCCATTCAGTCAGACCACCATACAAGGCTATCAGATTAGTCAGACATGACCTCCCATTAGTAAATCCATGCTGGCTACTCCTGGTAACCTTCTTTTCTTCCATGTGCTGAGATATGATGTCTAGAATGAGATGCTCCATTACTCTTCCAGGGATGGAGGTGAGGCTGACTGGTCTGTAATTACCAGTTTCTTCCTTCTTGCTCTTTTTGAAGACTGGAGTGATATTGGCTTCCCTCCAGTCCTCAGGCACCTCACCTGTTCTCCATGATCTTTCAAAAATGATGGAGAGTGGTAGAGCAGCAACATCAGCCAGCACCCTCAGCACTTGTGGGTGCAGCCCATTAGGGCCCAGGGATCTGTGTGTGTGTGTGTTCAGTTTACCCAAGGGATTTCTAACCCAATCCTCATCCACCAGTGGAGAGTCTTCCTCCCTCCAAGTTTTCTCTCTTACTTCAAGAGTCTAGCATTCCTGAGGGCTGGTCTTAACAATGAAGACTGAAGCAAAGAAGGCATTGAGTAGCTCCTCCTTCTCTGCATCCTCTGTCACCGGGTCTCCCACAACATTCAGCAGTGGGCCCACATTTTCCCTAGCTTTCCTTTTACCATTGATGTATCTGAAGATGTCCTTCTTGTTCTCCTTTGCTTCCTTTGCCAGAGTTAATTTGAAGAAGGCCTTGGCCTTTCTTGTTGCACCCCTACATACCCTGACAGCGTTCCTATAATTCTTCCAAGAGAACAGTCCCTTTTTTTCACATGCTGTGTACTTCTTTCTTCTACTTGAGTTTTTCCAGCAACTCCTTGCTCATCCATGCTGGTCTCCTGCCTCCTTTACTTGATTTTTTACTCAAAAGAATGCACTTATCTTGAGCTTGGAGGAAGCGATGTTTGAATATCAAGCAGCTCTCTTGGGCCTCCTTACCTTCTATAGTCTTAGCCCAAGAAATTCCTCCAAGTAGGTCTTTGAAAATGACAAAGTTTGCCCTCCTGAAGTGCAGGGTTGCAATCCTACTTATTGCCCTGCTTATTCCTCTTCTGATACTACACTCTACCATGTCGTGATCACTACTACCAAGGCTGCCCCCAACCTTAACGTTTCTGACCAGACCTTCTTTGTTTGTTAATACAGGATCCAGGGGCACACCTCTCCTCGTTTTCTTTTCCACCACCTGTGTCAGAAAATTATCATCAAGGCCTTGCAAGAGCCTTCTGGACTGAGTATGCCTCACTGTGTGGCCTTTCCAACAAATAGCAGGGTCAGTGAAGTCTCCCATGAGCACCTGGGCATGTGATCCTGAGGCTACTTCCAGCTGTCTGTAGAAGGCCTCATCAACATCCTCTTCCTGGTCTGGTTGTCTGTAGTAGACCCCTACAACAGTTTTGCCTATAATTGCATGACCCTTAATTCTTACCCATAAGCTTTCAAGACATTCTTCATCCCCCCTGGCCAGAGCTCAATGCATTCCAGTTAGTTTCACACATAAAGAGTGACTTCACTGCCTCCCCTTGCTGGTCTATCTTTCCTAAAAAGTACATAGCCGTCCATGACAATGTTCCAGGCATGCCAGCTATCCCACCATGTCTCAGTAATTGCAATGAGATCATGGCCCTGTGACCAAAACACAGCTCTCCAATTCCTCCTACTTATTCCCCATGCTGCATGCATTGGTGTATAAGCATTTCAGAGAGGCGGTTGAGCGTATAGATTTTGCCTTTTGAGGGGTGGAAGACCTGGTTCTCAAAAATGTCAGCACGCTGCCCCACACGTGCTGGGCTGCGATACCCACTGGCATCTCTACCTAGTCTGGATACATCTCCCTCCCTCTTCAAATCACATTTAAAGCCCTGTCAATCAGGGCCACAATCTCTTGTGAAAAGACTCTCTTCTCCCTTTGAAAAAGGTGTCTCCCATTTCATGACAGCAAACTTGGTGCTTTATAGGTCATCCCACTGTCAAATAAGCCAAAATTAATAGATACTGGCTAGTTTTATTAGGATTGCACACAGCCATCAAAGTCTATCCTGAGAAAAACTGGTTGTCATTGCTCAGCTCTATATCTGGAATTTGTGGCTAATGTGGACACAGCAAAAAAATTACTTGACAATTCCCCCTCAGCAGTCACAGAGGCTCAGATATATACATATATATACTTAGATATTGTTAACTTGCTTCTTACAGGATATGTAACAGCAGCTCAACCATTTCCAAAATAAGCCTTCTTTGTTTAGGGGGCACTCTGTCTTGTCAGGTTGACAGGACCTCAGTTTTACCCTTGAAAAACAAGGCTAAAGAGGCAACTGCTTCTTAAAACCAGCATCATAGAGACCACTGACTTTTCAGGTCCCAGTGCTGATCCTTACTATTCTCTAGGTGGCTTCAACCCAGCTCAGAAAGGCCTAACAGCAGTACTGCAAGGTCTGGCAGTAAAACAGAAAACAATAAATATTTTCTAGGTGTGAGCGATTCAAAAAGATGCAAAGAGTTTCACTAGTCTTTTTAGCAGTAGTGAGTAGCATCATTTATTTTTCCCATATCAAATAGCTGTTTTCTTGTTTGTAATAGCCTTGTTTCCTTGTTTTCTTGTATTTATTAAGATCACCGCTTACAGGTCAGTTTTGGAAAGGTATAACTGAACAGTTTGTGAAATAAAGTCTGAAACCCTGAAGACCCTCAAGCAATGGCTCCATTGTAACCAATTTTCAAGTGCTGGAACTGTTGAGAGATGCCTACTTCACTTGTATTTGAATAAACCTATCCAGAAATGACAGGAAAAGAGCAAATAATGTTTGATGGAGTGCAAATGCTTTAAATAAACTCTCCCACAACTACACATGTTAGTACCTTTGGAGACAAGAAGGATTAGTACACAGACGGCAAATTGTCTGACATGTATGCAAGCTGATGAGGATTTAAAACCTTCAATTATTGTACTAAATAATTTTCTATTTAATGCAAGATTTCTGCCCCTGAACTTTGCTTTATATTATTATTTGCTGAAAGACTACTGTCAGCTTCAGGGCTAAAGTACTTCTGAGACTAAAAGTTGTCATTTACAGCTAATGGTTGCAAGAAAGAAGATAAAATTAGAATCTGAGATGACTTCACATGTTCAGGTGGAGTCACAAATTGGCCCCAGAGGCAGATACTCTGGAATAAAATCGACCAACAGAAAATGCTATTGAGCCGCTCTTCGATCATAATTTTACTGCAGTTACTACTGTAAACACCAAGAACACAGATGGCAAAGCATCAGTGTCAGCTGCAAATACTGCCTGTAAGCTATTGGAAACACTCATTTTCTCATTCCTTCTTCCAACCTGGTGTAACTCTACTGCAGAAAAACTGACAGAAGCCTGCAGGAGGGGAACCAAATTCACAGTGGAAAGCCTAGGGAGTTTTAGTTTCTAACCACAAATTGGGAGAGGGCTTGCTGCATCCTAAAATCCAGGAGAAAATGGGGAATTATTTCTATTTTTCACTTGTAAAGAGGCTAGCTCCTTGGGGAAAGGCAGATTGGACAAACACTTTGTAAGACAGAGCTGCAGTGAACCGTTAGACAGGGAGTTCTCAGGGGCACTAGAGGCATATATGTACAGGAACCTCAGAGGACAAAAGACATCCTTGTGAGATCAGTACTGCCAAGAGCTGCTGTAAATGTGAACCATGACCTTATATCTGTTATGAAGCTCTTCTGTTGTTCACATGGTTGATGTGATGTCTTGTTGCTGTGTATGTTCTTCCCCTTATGAAGAAGCAGAAATGTTCCTTAGCTGTTCCCTATTTGAAGTCACTTTGAACTCAAAATGGCCAAAGTACCCTTCTAAAGACAAGTTTGTCACTCATTGTCTGCAATGTTTTTTCCTTTCATCCTGCATATTAAAAAGAGCATGCTTGACCTGAAGCTTTAAAAAAATATGCACTGCTGGCACCACAGCTGTATTTGCTTGGTTAGCTAAAGGACTTCATAGTAAAGCATACAGCAGTAACAGGTCTTAATCTTACTCAACATAGAAAGTGTGAATTATGTCAGCCAAACATTTATTAATACAATCAAAATCAGACTAGAGACAGCAGTCGCTTGACAGTAAATCTACTCTTTGAACAGGAAATAAATTGCTGTGGTAATGGCACCATATTTTTTTTTTTTCCATTTTTTGTTAAATCTTTTCTTTCCACAAAGGAATAGGTTGGCTATTAAAGATAAAACAAGTTTGCAGCAGGTGTCACAAAATATGTCATGTGAGCAGATAACCAATGCTGCCTCTGACAGTTAAATGCACTTTAGCACAAGCAGCAACACTAAAATTCACTTAAGTAAAATAACTGACTACAGGTAGAGAACAAATTTCAAAAGGAAAGGTAGATGCCCATGAAATGTATTTTCACACCATCATATGAGCTGCTCAGAAAAAAACAAATGGATCATCATGGTACTTCCCACACAGTTTTCTTCGCTTGGTAACATGTAGAAATGGCTTTAGAGGGATGACACCTGTAACTAAGCTTATGCCCCATTATTTGGTCATCACTGACTGTCTTGAACTAATCAGTCAATGAATTCTATGTATAAACGTGCTCTTGGCCTCTGCACAAAAATAATTTAAAGAATTGGCATATGCTCAGGTGAGAGCTCTTCTATGGCATGTTGAAGTAGGAAAGGACAAGATTAATTTTGATGCAAACCTACCCAGTCTTCACTGCTGTCACCACTTGTCATTCTTGTCTAGCAACTTCTTATCCAGCATCTTTCCAAAGTGTCTGTGTTTAGGGTATGTTGCTTCCTTTTAAAGCCAGCATTTTGCTTTAGTGACATGTTTTCAGGTGTAAAGAGAAAGAGGTGGAGCAAAGGGAGTTCCTTACCACTACTACACAGAATCTACTGGTTTTGGCTGGTTTTTGTTTTAGTAAGATTATTCTTCTCAACAACACAGCCATAAATAAAACAGCTATACAAATAGAACAACACATTGCACTTCTGAGACCAAAATAAGCAGCAGAAGGGGATTTATCTCAGCCTGGAGAGGCTTTGTTGCTGGGGGGAATAAACACACATTTCAGTATCTAGACGTTATGTGAGGATTTTTTGCAAAATGCTCTTCCACATGCTGTAGCTCCACTCATCCTTTCTTGCAGCATGCTAGTAACAAAGCTTACTGCTTTCAGTAATAGTGAAGCTTATGCTGATGCAAACTTTTCAGATCCCCTCATTAATCTATCATCTGAAAGCCTGTTAATCAGAGCTACAAGGTTACTTTAACACTCCCAGTGGCTTACACTCCTCAGCAAAACTTTGCATTTTGTGAAACAGTTAGTTACTGACTGTATTACACAGAGAAAGAAGCTGAAATTCGTTACTGATTTTGCTCTCAGCAGTCATCCAGTTACAAAGCAATGCACCTGGAAATCACTTGTCTGAAGTGCAACACAATGAAGGTGCTACGTCACCTATTACAGCTCCCTTCAGTCCCAGCTTGTGTTTAATTTTTAAGGTTATTGAACAGGCCAGCTGATACAATGTTAGCACTAATTTTAAAAATCTTTAGAGCCTTCATCCTGAATGCCACCAGGCTCATTTGAGCCTGAGAAAGTGCTGAGATCACTTATAATCTCCTGAGCATGGAAAAACCCCATGTATTTATGTTCATTCTTTCAGAGCTTCTTTTGGTATCGACCTTTGTTATCACTGAACTACGAGTCTAATCGAACCCAAAAAGGAAGAATAAAGGCTCTTTCTGGATGTTACTGTAGTATGATATATAAGACCATTGAAAGAAATAATGGAAAAAAATGTAGGCTGATTTTTCTGAAACCAAACTGATATTACGATTTGTGGACTAATCTAAGAAAGACAGAAATGTTGAGTGCTGTGGAAGTGAAATATCCCCTGAAGACATTTCCCCAGATGCACTGGGGCTTTGTTAAATAAAAAAGATTTTTTTTTTTTTTTTTTTTACTTAGTAGATATTCACTCATGTCCTGATCCAATGATTTTATGGCTACCTTCAGACACCTTGTTGCCTTAGGACTCAAGTGGTCTTAGAAACTGCCAGCATTGCTTAACCTTTACATCTGATTACAGACATGTATTTCAGATAATGGAGAAAGCATGCTCCTAACTCTGACAAATTAGTACTAAAATAATGAGCTATTGTGAGGAAAAAAACCAGCATTAACAAGAAAAAAAAAATAATGAAACACATTTTTTTAAATCTTCCTTAATAAAAAAAAAAAAAAAAAAAAAGATATTTTTTTTTTCCCAATCTAGAGCTATTCCTAAAGCAAGTATCTCTTGAGATAAATAGTTACTCGTGCAGTATTTCCCCAAAGTAATTGTATCCAGCTTTTGCATCAAGTCTTTTTGTCTTCTGGCAATTCAGGCACTTTAAGCAAGAAACACTATTCAGAAAACAGCTTTGAATAAGTTCTGGTCACATTCCTCTGTGCCATCATTCGGCACTTTCCTTTCTCTGTCTGCTTGTGCCTGGTCCTGAAAGAAAATCCTTTGCCATACAGCACAGCAGGTAGACAAAAAGGAGGGGAAGGTGAGGCACTGGGACATTTATAGCATCTTTGAGAAGTAGAAAATGATCACTGGTGTAAAAATATTTTTTATAAAAATGAGGGAATTTTAAATGTAAAAATGAGTTTTTATTAGATGGGCAAATGATGCCTTTACCACTAACCTTTTTTTGAGGACAAAACTTTGTCAGCTTTTGGGGAATGTACCAGAAATATTTTTTTTAAAAATTGCTTTTTTATTATGGATAAATGCATAGTTCTAGATGTCAAAGTCACTCCTAACTATGGAATGAAGCTGACAATAAAGTACAGAACAGGCATCTCAGTGAAAATGGAAAAAGGAAGGTGTATCAAAGAGCCCTCTGTAAAGAAAAAAAATGGAGAGAAAAAGAACAGTAAGTCACTACTAATTCTTGTATGATAATATTAAGCCAGTTATATTTGACTTTGATATGATCTACAAACATTATTTGGTCATTTATCTTTCTCTTAAAAAATACAATATGACCATTTTCCCAGTTAAGAATGATCATCTACAAATCACCAGTACTCAGTCTTCCAGGGGACATTTCATTTCCTTTCCATTAACTGTGCTAGATATGAGTAGGAGGATTTTTTTTTCAGAAGTAAATTTTTACTAAAGGCCTCATACCAACTGACAGAAAAAATGTAGTCTTCTCACCTATCCTTAGTCATTTATAACACAGTCATGAATATGGGAGCCAGTCACTCTGATTTAGCTCCTGTTACAGTCACTGGGAAGAAGTAGAGCCAGCCAGATCCATCTGGCTGGTTTTAGGACAAAAAGAATCACATCCTGTAATTTGTAGTTACTCTGCAGTGGGTGCAAAGGAAACCAAGACAACTATCTCAAATGTATACGTCTACATCTGGTTAAAGGATCCTCTATTAAATTGTCCAGTGAGATCAGCAGACAGAAATGACTTCCAAATCTGTACTGAGATTAATGAAGGATGGTAATATTTCTACTGTTGTGTAAGGAGTATATAACAAGAGTGTTATATTATACGGTCAAAAATTACAGGAAGGTTACTGTTTTTTATTAAAATCTAGAGGACAATAATCCATTTTACAGTCACCAGTCTGTTCTTCCACTTGCTTCATATACATTCATGGCCCAAACTCACTTAATGTAATCCCAGGCACAGTCTTTCCTGCTTCTTTCATCTCCCTGTGGTGTTGTTCTTCCTTTGTTATAATCTGTTATGGACAAATTGTGGTTAGAGAGATCTTCATAGCTAACCAGAAACACACACAGAGACTGGAGTGGGTCCTGGGAAAGTTGTCTTGCACATAATTAACAACAGAGCAGGGCTGCCATCCTCCCCAGCTGACAGTTTAGATTGAGGAATGTAGCTATTTGTCTGCCAAAAACAAGGGATTTGCCAAGCCCCACAAAGACGACAGGGAAAAATACACAGAAGGGACATTTCTCTACCACTTTGGATGTTTTCTTACTAGGCAGTTCAACTAAGAATTGGGTGATATACATATGCACCTTTGGGTGGCAAAATCAGCTCATCTAAACTGGTGCTGGGTCACAAAGAAATAACTTTCCTATGTCTCCACACACTTCTTCTGGTTACTTAGTGAGGACTATAGAGCAAGGTACTACTTTCTATGTGAGCGTCTATATGCTGAAACCCAGGTTGTCCCAGGTCACACAGTTTTATGTCCTGTAGTTTCTTGCTTACAACTCCATCCTGCACTACTGCTACAGAAGTGGCATTAGAAGTAATTCCTTCTACAGAACACACAGACAAAATATGAGGGCAATTCTATGCCTTGCTTCAGCTTTTCCTATGGATTTTTAGTGGAAAAACAACACCTGGAGTAGGTCTGCTGCAGTGGGCAAGTCTTACTTTGTGAAAGTATATTTGGCACAATTTTTATATAGATTCGAAGCCATTTTCTTCAGTGTACTGAGCCATTATTGTCTTCAGCTTTAGATTTTAGTATGTTACAGTCATAGCAGATGTTTAGAAAATTGTGTTCATAGGATTGGATCCATTGCATCTGCTTCTTCTGATACATGCTGCTTTTCTAGCTCATTGCACTCTCTTTAAATTACCAAAAAAACCCAAGAAATCTGATCTCACGCTTGACATTAATCAGAAAAAAAAAAGTAAATGATACTAGCATGTACTTATAGGAATTTGTTTGTAAACTGAAACAAGAATCAGAATTAAAAAGTTGCTCGCCTTCTCTGAATAATAGTTCATTTCTGTTTGTTAACTAAAACCACCATACAAATAAGGAGAAAAACTATTAGATGATGATCAGAATTAACATCATTGTGCTACAATTATCATAGGAGACAGGGTAGCCAAGACAGCAGTAGCAGCAAACTGCAGGCTGCCTTGTCTTTAGCCTCTTCTATGGCTTCGAACTCTGGGCTTCATTTTAGATATCTGTAGAAAAGAGAGTAGAACAACTGTTCTTACCCTTGCTGTTAAAGCATTTTGATATCACTTGGTAGTAATGAATTATAAAAGAACTAGCTGTTATTGCTGCTTCATCTCCTGCAATCACATTTGCATACACTCATTTCCCCAGTCTCCATTTGACCACCTTGGGACAAGGGTTTGCCTTGAAGACAAGGGAGCCCAAGGACCTTGCTATCTTGACTTGTATTTGCTCTGTTCAAATGGGATATACTATAGACACTTCTTGTGTAGCTAAAAGCATACCAGTAGTCAGCCACAATTCTCTAATCATGTGGACATTACAAACTGGAGATGCTTTGACTTCTCCCTATGCAGGACTTATCCAGAGATCTCTTGGGAAAGGAGAAATCACTTGGTAAGCCATTTCTAAACTATGCACTCCGGATACTTAAGCTATGGCCTTTTTGTTTCAAGTTATCCTGTGTAACGTGGAGCATCTAAGATGCTGATATTCTGACTTGCACATTGAAGGAACTCATATCTCGCCTTTGGCTATTCTCCAAGGCATTTTTACTTAGATTTCTGCTTTATTTATATACTGGAAAAGAAGATCACTGGGACAGTATAGTCATTGATCTGTAGGTAAAACCAAATGAGATGGGGTTTAGACTGGAAATATCAAGCATCACAGTAAAAATAAAAACAATGAGTGCAGATCAGGAAATATTAAATGGATGACTTTTGGTAAAAAACAAACAAACAGAATACAAATAAATGAATAGTTAAGAAATTCAACAAAACAAAACACAAACAAACATCCAAACCAAACCAAACCAAACCATAACAAAAGAAAACCAACACAATAACAACAACAAAAAAAAAAATAAGTGGAAGAAAGAGACCACATCTGGAGCGTTGCGTCTAGTTCTGGTCTCCTGAGTTCAAGAGAGACAGGGAAATAGTAGTGAGAGTTG
>WTSP01016361.1:0-10160 GCA_025331215.1 Actenoides lindsayi | reverse complement strand
CCTGCTCTAGGTGATCCTGCCCTAGGTGATCAATGATCTTCAGAGAACTCCTTCCAACCTCTACTATTCTATGAATCCATGATTCTGTGGTTCCAGAGACACCAAGTTGTTTCAGATTCACTCCATGTAGATTCTAAAAGTTAGGTACCTATTTATGAATCCTCTGTCAATATGACTAGAGAATCAGAGACAACTTTACGCAACAATTCATTCTACCATATCAGAAACTTTGCTTAAAAAAGGATGGATAGCTCTCCGGACTTCACTTTCTTTTTCTCTCTTTTGTCTACAAAGGAAGCCTAGGAAAGATATTCCATTGCCCACATGTAGGAATTTCATCCCATTTCAGAAACCCATAAGTGACTGACATGTATGACACAGGATCTGCAGGTATTCTGCACAGTAGAGAAAGACAAGGTAGAATATGATAGAATAATATGATAGAATGGTTTGGGCCAGAAGGGACCTCTAAAGGTCATCTAGTCTGACACCCCTGCAGTGAGCAGGGACATCCTCAATTAGAGCAGGTTACTCAGAGCCTCACCAAGCCTCACCTTGAATATCTCCAGGGATGGGGTCTCAACTACCTCCTTGGGCAACCTGTTCCAGTGTTCCGCCACTCTCATGGTAAAGAATTTGTTTCTAGTATCCAATCTAAATCTCTCTTCTCTAGTTTAAAACCATTGTCCTTCCTCCTGTCACTACAGGTTTTTGTAAACATATCCCTTTCCCGCCTTCTTGTAGGCCCCCTTCATGTACTGGCAGGTTGTTATTAGTTTTCCCTGGAGCCTTCTCTTCTCCAGGCTGAACAACCCCAGCTTCCTCAGCTTGTCCTCATAGGAGAGGTGTTCCAGCTCTCTGATCATTTTCGTGGCCCTCCGCTGGACCCACTCCTTCAGGTCCATGTCCCTTCTGTACTGAGGGCTCCAGAACTGGCTACACTACAAGTGAGGTCTCACCATAGCAGAGTAAAGTGGCAGAAGCACTTCTCTCCATCTGCTGGCCTTGTGTCTTGTGGTGAAGAAAAAAAAAAAAAGAAATGTGCCCAGCAGATGAAGTGATTCTGCTGCATATCTTAGATTATTTCAACTTCCAGAAAACACTTTGTATGTGAGCATCTGAGCCCACTCTATGTGAATAATTAGCATGGACTAGACTTCTACCTTTAGGTTGCTAAATTTGGGTGAGGCTAATTTTGCCTCCAGTGCTCAGTTTGAGTGTCTTGGACTGGACTTTTTTGCTCACACAATCTAGTATTTTTGAGATACTTTAGAGTATTGTGTCTGGATACCAGCTACCCCTCCAGGACAGATAGCTTATATAGGTCCTTCATGATATATACCAACCAACATATCCAATTACGCTAGACACCAACCTGTTAGCAACTAACTCAAGTCAACGTCTAGATTGTCTCAGATTCAGTCCTCTGTTATCCAGGCCTAACACATTTGGCTTTGTTTCAAAGAGAAGTAGCCAGGCATAAAAACTAGACATCTATTCTGCTTACAACCAGACAACATTTCCTATAGTATTGCCTCTGTTCAACACTGGGAGTATCTATATAACCTATAATTTCTGCCAAATTATAGAGCTATGTTTTTACATTTGCTTGCTGAAATTCAAATGTTTTTGTGATGCATTATGCTTTCCAAGCTGTGATTCAGCATGAAATATAAGGACACAAATACACTTGGATCAAAATGGCAGAAAGTGGTCCCAAGTACCTCTGCAAAGAGAACCTCTATTACACTTAATTTATGAATAAATGTAAGTAGAGAGAGACAAAAAGCACAGACATTCCAACAATGAGTAGCAACAGAAAAGGAATAGTCATCACAAGTGCCACGCTGTGGCTGAGAAAACAGAAAAGGAGACCCAAGCAAGAAACAAAGAGCAAAATGTTGAACTACAGAAAAAGTTCAAAAGTGTATAAGTAACCAAATGATGGAAAGTATCAATGTAAAGATCCTTTTTATCAGAGAAGGCATATGTACTTTAAGGTAGAGGCAGAAGTATACACAGTAAATTATGTAAAAGGCAGAAATAACTGTTGACATCAATCTGGCATGTCGCTGTTGAGTCTGGTGAATAACAACCTTAGGTTATGCACTTTTCTTTTGATCAGCATTTTGTAAATCCCACTGGAACACATATATGACTATTGGAAGTCAAATACAACAGAAGTGTTAGTTTAGAAAGTGCTGTATAAAAAGCCATGCACAGACTTACTAGGGATAATCACATAAAGTTCATGACTAAGAGTACAAGTTCATGGCTAATAGTACACTTTTTCTCAGTAATCAGATGTTGTAGTCTGTGAGCAGTAGAAGTTTATAGAAGAAATTGAGAGTTTATCCCCAGAAATAATTGTAGATCTGTCTCTGAAGTATGGTTATTCTTAAGTGCAAGGTTTATTAAGAAAGACAGGAAGTCAAAAAAAGGAAAGTATTCTGAAAAATTTCCCATTTGAAAGCCCATTATGCTTAAAATTGCTTTCTTCAAAAAATTTTCCCAATATGCCTTTTCTCATGCCTAGTTACAAGTTGCATAGACTTTATTCAAACCATGATCAGCTTACCCTAGTCCCACGAACCTGAATTTTTGCAATAACTTCAGAATTATGGTTGCAAATATCTTGGTTCTCAGAGATCCTAAAATCTATGGACAGATCTTTCAAAGTCACTTAGGAGCTTCTAAATCCAACCATATCCCTGTGCTAACATCTATGGGATGCTACTGGACTTGGACAGGAAAAGAACTTCTTACCCTGTTGATGTTTTTAAGATTTCACTTTTTTTTTTTTTTCCCCTCTGCTTCTAACTGGTATGTCAACCATCATGTCAACCAACTTCTCTCAATGGTAAAGTGGCAAAAAAGAGGAGACAAAGAAAATGCTATGAAGCCTGTTGATCCTACTGCTACTGCTCTTGAATGCTGTGTTCTCTGTATTTTCCCTGTGACTGCTGTATTCTGAGCTGATTTATGAACAGTGAATCTACTTTCCTCAGTCCACTGCACATTCTCAGGCCCTTCAGGTCCCTTGCAAAAGTCAAGCTCCTTTTCAAAATTGGAGGCAATATTGCAGGTGTGACAACTGACTGCCTATTTCCCAGATGGAATTTTTGTAGAGAAGAAGAACACTTGATAAGTTAGTACATTAGTTTTTTGCCTTTGGTAGTAAGAGGAAAGGAGTATGTGACTATCATGAGATAAAGATGAGGAGTGGCCTTTTAAAGTGAGAATTATTTGAGAAAAGAACAATGAACTATGATAAAGACAGTCTCCACAATGATCACCTTCCAACTTTGTTTTTCTTGTTTACCAGGGTCTAAATGCCTTTTTTTTTCTGAATTTTCTACATCATCAGAGACATCTAGTGGCTGAAAAGTGTAAAAGAAGGACTTATCACGACAGGTCCTACTCCTCCCTGAAATGCAGGAGAAAAGATGGGCCAGTCACAAAAACCAGTAGAGCTGAGGGAAGGAAAACCATGTTTCTTCCTACTTTTGATGCTCCCAAAATATGGAGCTGGGAAAATACAGAAGTGGGTGAATGATGGTACAAGGTGCATATGAACATGGGAATGAGAGAGTACTGAGAGATACTGATATATTAGTCTGAAGTATAAAGCAACTCAAATGAACTCTGGGAAATGTAAGCCTAAATCTCACTCAATTCCTTTCTTGAATCTCATGCAAAACAAAAAGGGGTGATTTTTCACAGCCCTTGGAATTGTCAACATAGAGCATGACTGGAATATAACTTAAGTCATCAGCTGTTACATGAAAATCAAAGAGGTTTCTGGAAAAGCCAAGCAAATAATCTCCTGTCTACAGCTGAGAAAATCACCCTGTTGTAGACTAAAAGGACTATAACAATCTAGAATTCAACACTTGGCTGGACAAAATAGGACAGTTTTCTCCCTGCTGCAATTCTGTTGAAATCAGGGAGTTATACAGCAAATCAATTTGGCCTAGTGTATTTCAATATTAACACAATGGCTCATGCTTAAAAACCACCAACTATTATATGTAGTTAAAAGTTTCTCTTAAAAATGAGCTTTCATTCCAGTGCACTTGCAATTTCTGATTCCGAAAGGAAACTGGAGTTCACAATGATGTGATGCACACCCATATGTTACCCCTGAAAGGAAGAGGCACATTGAGATATACACAGTGCTCATCAGACTCATAGTGTAGATGAAAACTACAGACTCCTCAGGTGGTTTTGCTGTTTAAAGAACTAGTACATGTGGACATTGTATAGAAAATGAGATAGTTCATAAATACAAGCACACACTTTTGTATATTTTCCTTTAGGCAACTACACCCAGTCCATTTGGGATGAGATAGAATATCTGTTCTCCTGTGTTGTGTGTAAGTTGCATAAATGTGTATATATGGATTGTGACAGAAGGTAGTTGTGTTTTGTGACCTGCAACATTTTGTTGCTTGGTGTAGACTAGGTGCTCATTTACCTTGCTGCTGCACTGGTGGGGCATCTGCAACCTTTTGGGGACAAAAGAGGAGGGCAGCTGCCCAATGAGTATCTGAGGATGCTGAGCCAGGAGAAACCTCTGGGATTCTGTGTGAGGCATGGAAGCCACAGGAGAGTAGAGAAACAGCCATAAGGGAGCCGGGAGTACAGAAAATTGGAAACCACTGAAATGCTTGGAGGGGAAATAGGCCTGCCAAGATGTGGAGGAGATGGAAAGTAAGAGATTTTTCATAAGTCATCCTCATAGTTTGTTTCAAAATAAACCAAAACATTGAAGATTGAAAGCCCTCCATGTGTTGTTGGTGTGCTCTACTTAAGGATACAGTGAGGCTAGATGCACTTTCAGAGTATTGAACACAAGAGGACATAGTTCTGTCCAGTGCACTACAAAGCGGAGTGAGGCCATGGTAGAATGAATATAATGTAGCCAACTTCCCCCAGCTTAAGCAGATGGTTGTGCAAGGGCAGAAGTCTGAGACCAGAGCTCTTTCAGACTCACTGATTTACCTCTAGGTATATACATTATCTCTGCTTTCCAGAGAACAGAGGATAAAATTGACCTTGGCAGTTTTCCTTCTTCATGCATAAAGGGGCAAGAAAAGCCTGTAAGCCCATGTATAAACTGCAGAATTGAATCTACAGATTAATAATAATTTCTAATCTTTTGAATTAGTGAGAAATATAATGGCGTCTTTCCTAGCCTAGGCACTTTTTTATTGTTTTTACAACTGAAGATTTTGTTTCGTCTACCCAAATTATCCTCTAATTGTCTCACTCTGGTTATATATAAGCATTTGGTCCAGGTTTTCAAATGCAACATGCCAGGTATCTGTTCTACTCTACAGATCAACCTTCCAGTGGCAAAGATGCAGTAGCTTTCATTCAGAAAGTGTTAAAAAATTGCTTGGCTCTGGCATCCCCATGGATGTCTCAATCTGTCTCTTTCTTTTTTTTTCTAAATGCCTCTGTGTTCCTGTCAATACTATTAACTGTCTCTCCACAATAACCATTATGTTCTGTCATGTCAGTTATCCAGAGCACCTGTTAAGCTGACCCATCATAGAGTAACTCTGAGCCACTTACATCCTATTGTTCTGGCTGGTGACCAAGATGCTACAATTGATTGATTTTTTTTTTTTTTACTAATTCCCGGCAAGATCAATGCACAACTGAAATTCAGTACTACACGGCTCTCTTCTTCACTGTAATCAGATCGCTGACTGCAGCATGCAGGAGACACAAGGGCAGCAAACAAAGAATAGGCAAAATCAGAGATAAGGTATGTACTGTGCTGCAAAATATTTCCATCAGCCAAATGACTTTGAGTTTCCTACACATCACTAGCCCCTCCAAACCAACACTTTCTTCCTATAGGGTTTGCATGTCTGTTCATGTACCAAGCAGTTTAAATTCTAATGCTGGCCTGTACCTGTGTCAGGGCTTATCTTGGCTATCTATACAAGGGGACACAATTTTACTATCTATAAGTAGAAACTTGCAGATATATGATGCAGCATAACAAGGTACACCCCTTATTTTGATCTCTTGATAATAACTTCCTCTTTTTCATCTCACCAGTGGTTTCACTTTTTATGTTGCACTTTGGATCTACCCAAGATACCACAGGAGACAATATGAACACTTTTCTGCCTGATTTAACTAAGTGACATAATTGCAAGAAGATGATGATGACTCTAGTTATTCCTATGTTAAAAAAAAGTAAACAAGATGAGCACACAACTTCAAGCCTTTGTGCATGATCATCCATGACAGCTTACTGCTGGCAAGCTCTTTGGCATAATCACAGACAGTGTCCACACCCCTAGACCACCCCTGGGATCAGTAAATGATGACATAGATCTACCAGGTGACAATTCCCACTCACTTGAATATATGAAAAAATTCACCCTTCTAGGAGAAAGAGTTAAGTCATATGGCTGTGGGTTATCCTGTGTTGCTGAACTAGACCTGGATTATTTTACCTATTAAAACCAGTGTAGATGATTAATACCAGTCCTAGTCACAAAATAGTCCCTGACCAATCTGGCAGAACTCTCAAATAGAGCTAATGATAATGAATAAAGGTGTTTTTCTTTCATCTTGAAGGCCCAAGGAATATTTATCGTTCATAACTTTTTTTCTTCTTGCATTTATTCATTCAACTTTCCAAAGAACTAAAGCAGCCATATAAATAGATTCATCAGTTTAGAAGATACTGGCACATCTCCAGTGTCTTTGGGCTATTTTCAGAATTCACCCCTGCAGGTTTAGGGCTTGAAGAGGGGCTGCATAATATCTAATGTTGCATTTTTGTAACAAAGAAGGAGTTGGAATATACTAACTGCATAATACAGCTTTTAACTGCTCTGTTTTTATTTTTAAATAAGAGGGCATGAATCATAAAATCACCATATCCCCTTACTGAATGGCCAGCTCCAGGAAATGTACTCGTCTGAAGCCCATTGACTACTGTATGGCTACTAGTTTCCCTCTCAGCAAAATTAGCTTTAAGATTAAAGCTTATTTCAAACGATCAATGAGTCAAGCAGGCTTGTATAAAACAATTTATACCATCTCCTCTGGCACAGCAACAGTATTTTTGGCAAGCTTTCAGTACTCCAGGTATCTGCCTAAACAATCTATGCTGTGCTATTTGTCACAACATTGCTCACCCTCTGCAACTTTGTTGCTCCAAATTATGTATCAGTAAAACCTTGTTGGGAATTTCCACATTTGCTTTGCTGAAATTTTCCATGTAGATGATAACACAGCCATTCTTATAAGCCTATCTGCTGGTGTTACTAGAAAAATAAATCAGATCAGGTCTATCTCAGAAATAAATCAAGTGTACCAGCTGACACTTACAAACCTCGCTGCTTTCATTAAATGTCAGCAGGCTTTTCATTGCTTTTGCTTATTTTTATTTCATTTTAAATTTTCTCATAAATGCTCTATACTTAATGCCTTCCAAATCCATTTCTCTCCTTGTTCTTTGATACACAGTATATCTCCTCTGCAAAATCATACATGAAGCCCTGGGGTAATATATTTTTCAACCTATATCATAATATTCTAATTACTGTCTAATGGCTCTTGCTGGAAAAAAAAAAAAAAAAGTGTAATTAAGCAAGCCATCCTAAGGCCATCTCAATCCTACATGTTAACAGAAAAATATTCCTAGAGTGGCCTCTTTATCACCCAATAAGAATTAAAATGTAGCTTTTCAGAAAACAGGACATTAATCCTTGGTTACATGTCAGTTTCCATAATGAAAAAAGGGTATAAATAATCATTCCATGGTTTATTTTAAATTGCATATTGTAAAAATATAAGCAAGATTCATCTCTTCAAATGAAATGATAAATATGCTTATAAGGCTTTCTCTTTAGCACACCTCAGCTAAGAATGCTTGCACATGTCTCACAGAAATGATTTCCTGACAGATTATTTGGAGTGAAAAACATTAGCTCCAAGCTGTATTAAAGTGTGTCATTAATAGCTGCAGAGCTTTCTCAGTAATCTAATGAATCCAACATTTTAAAATTCAATTTTTGGAAACTCTGTATTTGGATATTTGTATCACCCACTTACATAATTTATTATTTTGAAATTATGCTTATACACACCAAATCGTCCATTCATCAAGAGAAAAATGACGTATGAGGCACTGGGTGCTGGAATTGAGATTTTTAAAAATAAGTATGTTTCTCTATTATATGGAAAGTAGTATTAGGAGTACTAAATCATCTTGTCTCTAGAAACACGTATGAACTGTAAACGAATGAGGTAGGCAATTTTGCTTAATTAGAATCAATAGTATCATCCTTTAATTAAACAATATTGATTGCATTATGCAGAGGGCAGCCTTGCAGAGGATGTTTTAATGTGATTTCTGTTTGACTTGCAAAAATATGTCAAGAGTCAAATTGAACTTGCACGTAGAATATCCCATTCTAGGAGAGCAATCACTCTGAATTCTTCTAGGTCCCTTTCATAAAGTACATGAATGGAAATCCGATGTTAAATCTTTACAAAGAAAACTGAATTCTTTAACTGAGAAAGATGTGAGCTTTTTTTTTATATTACTCCTCCACAAAAACTTCAGAGAAGTACAGGATCCTATTTTTTTCCTGTTTCCAGTGTCAGGAAGATCAATAGAGGACTGCATGGACCAGGAGCCTCATTGCTTTTGCAACATCTCCCATACACATACAACACACAATTTCATGACAGTTCAAGGTATGTTATGATGAGAAAACAAAGTGGTCTTATATATCATCTTTTAAGAGCTGAATGCAGTAGCTTCCAGCTATTATTGACATAAGAATGACACACAGTCGGTCCCTAATGTTCCTATTTTCCTCTACACAGCCAAAGTGAAAGTAGTCTCAGAATTACAGAGTGCTGAACACTGAAAACGTATTAAGGCATCAATTAAGTGCTGAAACACACACCATTTCATGTCAATAACACTGACAAGAAAAAACAACCTATGCAACTCCCAGACGTTCCTTTACAGTAACCAACTAAGCCGTAAATCACGGGCAAAGTAGCATTAAAAAATTTAAAAAGCTTACTGTATGCATGTCTATGAAATCCCTGCAGACTGGAATTTAGCTGAGCTGTCCAGGATGGAAAAAATAGTATATAACTATATTCCAGGAAGTATTCAAATATCGAGGGAAATTTCATGTTTGAACATATGTGGTCACTAAGCAGTAACTGCAGGTCTTTGCACCAGTTACTTGTTTGCACACCATAATTCCTAACATTACTAGTCATTACTGGAATTTCAAGGTTGTAAAATTCTACTCAAGATAAGACCAACATTATTTAAAAACAAAAAAGGTACAAACATATACAAAGAGATAGACTTGGTTCCCAAAGGCTTTTTGGAAAAGAACTGGAGGAGGAAGGGAAAAACTGATGAAGAGAGATGAAAAGACTCTCAGTCTCACAGTGGATCACAGATGAAAAATCTTTCAGCCTTCAAAGTTCTAGTTCAGTGCTCTCAGATCTGCTCCTCTCCTTTCTTTCTGGAAGCAGGAACTAATACCTCAGATTTTTCTCAGAAAACACACGTAGTTATGACACCAGTTAAATGTGAAGTTGTACTAGCTTCTCTAATTACAGAGCCCATGTCTTCTAACGGACACACACACGAATGCACAGACTTCCCTTCTTGGAGCACATAAAAGCAGGTATCATGGACATACAAAACATGGAGGTACAAAGACCCTTGCATCTATGATGCACATAAGGAGGATCTCCCTATGTCAGTTTGTATGGCATTACTCAGGTGTCAGAGATGGTGACAGAGGCGGCGTAGTGTTTGCCTCAACATTGCTGTATCAGTAGTGACAGACTGCAAACCACAAACTGGACGATGGTTTGTCAGAGAAGGTGATAGAGCAACACTGCTGTATCAGTGGGGACAGACTCCAAACCACAAACTGGGCAACGGTTTGTCAGAGATGGTGCCGTATCAGTGTGGACAGACTTCAAACTACAAACTGCACAATGGTTGGAAAAAACCAAAAGGTGGTTATTGCGTGAAGGGTTAAAGTAATTTGGCAGAAACTAAATCCCCTTGCATTCCAGCTGGTCCTCAGATATCAGAGGGGCTGGGGGCGGCTAGGTTTAGATTCTGAGTGATGTCCAAT